>OZ024757.1:9683316-9705816 GCA_964016885.1 Eledone cirrhosa | reverse complement strand
TTTATTGTACTACAATAAAACTCACCTCCTACATATATATATATATATATATATATTAGAAAGTGAGTTTTTTTTTACAAAATGAAAAATAACCGAGGTGTCCTACACGAGTGAAAGTATAAAGAAAAAAAGATGAAATCGAAAATGCAACTGGAGTCTTATTTAAAAAAATATATATATATTTATTTGGCTCCTTTACCGGTTTCGCAGTTCTTCTGCTTTTCAAAAGTAGAGTTAAGATGGAGGGTCTGTGGTTTTTCTCATGTGAGAAAAACCACAGACCCCCCATCTCAACTCTACTTTTGAAAAGCAGAAGAACTGTGAAACCGGTAAAGGAACCAAATAAATATATATATTTTTATAAAAAATAAGACTCCAGTTGAATTTTCTATTTCATCTTTTTATATATATATATATATACATAGGAGACAAGTGTACTTAGCAAGAAGGGAAGCTGAGGAAAGAAAGTTCAAGCATGTTCTACAACGCGAGGACCAAAAACGTGAGGTGTTCAGGATTGCTAGGCAATGCGTCAAGGAAAACCGTGATATTGTCGGGGAGAAGTGTGTACTTAACGATGATGGCATACTTGCCATCACCGACGCTGATAAGAAGGTAGCTTGGAAGTGTCACTATGAAAGGCTACTAAATGAGGAGAATAAATGGGAGAAAGACAGTCTCCCCCATATCGACCCAATAGAGGGACCAGCAGTGTTAGTCGAGGGGAGTATAATAAGTAAAGCAATCAAGGATATGAAGACGGGTAAGGCGGCTGGGCCTTCGGAAATAGTTGCTGAGATGCTGAAGGCATCTGGCACGGTGGGACACACCATGGTCACCCGCATAGTTAACCAAGTCGTACAGAATGGGGTTGTTCCGGAGGACTGGCATAGCAGCATCATCGTTAACTCTTATAAGGGTAAAGGAGACGCCCTAGATAGGAGTAACTATAGAGGCATTAAATTAATCGACCAGGTCATGAAGGTCACGGAAAAAGTAATAGCACAACTAATCAGAGAGAGAATTGACCTAGATGAAATGCAGTTCGGGTTTGTGTCAGGCAAAAGTACCACAGACGCTCTTTTCATTGTACGACAACTACAGGAGAAGTACCTAGCTAAAGGTAAACCCCTCTACTTAGCTTTTGTCGACTTGGAGAAAGCCTTCGACAGAGTCCCCCGCTCCATTATCTGATGGGCTCTTAGAAAACTAGGCGTTGACGAATGGCTTGTGAGAGCTATACAAGCCATGTATAAAGAAACAGTCAGCAAGGTTAGACTTAACAAGGAATATAGTGAAGAGTTTAGCGTAAAAGTTGGCGTCCATCAGGGCTCTGTTCTCAGCCCCCTACTATTTATTATTGCCCTTCAGGCTATAACAGAGGAGTTCAAGACCGGCTGCCCATGGGAACTCCTATACACAGACGACCTGACACTCGTAGCGGAATAAATGGCCGAGCTAGAGAAGAAATTCCAAATAATGGAAGCACGGCCTAGAATCAAAAGGACTTAAAATTAACCTGGCTAAGACTAAAGTTCTAGTTTGTAGGAAAGAAAATAAGGCGGCGGTCCCTTCTGGGAAATGGTCGTGCTCGGTGTGTAGGAAAGGCGTAGGTAGAAACTCCATTTTATGTCCTAAATGCAAAGTATGGGTGCATAAAAGATGTAGTGGGATCACAGGTAAGCTAACTAAGAACATAGATTTTACATGTGGCCGGTGCTCTGGTGCAATAAGTAGCAGCAAGTGCCCACAAAATACTAGCTCTTTCAATTGCGCAGAGAGTTCTATAGAAATAGTGGACAGCTTCCGTTACCTGGGTGATAAAATCAGCAGTGGGGGAGGGAGCTCTGAAAGTACAGTAGCTAGAGTCAGAACTGGTTGGAAAAAGTTCAGAGAGCTTATACCACTATTAGCTGCTAAAGGGTTCTCCCTAAAAATGTATGGCAGGTTGTACGATGCCTGCATACGAACAGCAATGTTGCATGGCAGTGAACCTGGGCATTGTGTGCAGAGGATATACGCAGACTAGAGAGGAACGAAGCTTGCATGCTCCGCTGGATGTGTAACAGTAATATACGTGAACGGCAAAGCATAAACGAACTAAGGAAAAAATTAGAAATAAGAGGAATCAGATGTTGTTTACTCGAGAGAAGGCTACGTTGGTATGGGCACGTGATGCGCATGAAAGTCGATAGCTGTATAACAAAGTGCAGGGCAATAAAGATAGACGGTAGCCACGGAATAGGCAGACCTAGAAAAACCTGGGACGAGCTGATAAACTCCGACCTCACACACTTACACCTCTCCAAGACAATGTCACTGGACCGAGACCTTTGGCGGTACTCAGTAACAGAGAAGACACGCCTTACCTAAATACATAGTAAAACCTACTACAGCCAGTAGGCATCTCTAACAAAATACTCCCCCGTCCCACCACCACCACCCCCACACCATCCAGGCCGAAACAAATGAGATCGTGTAGGTGTCACGACAAAAAACACACAGTCCACGCTGTAATGTGGCCATGTAGGCAACACGGTAAAAACCTCCCAGACCCACACTGTAAATGTGGTTGGTGTTAGGAAGGGCATCCAACTGTAGAAAACCTGCCAGACAGTCCTATGCGAGCAAGACAATCACTCTTGCCTCAAGTGGGACTACCCCTGTCCAAACCCATGCAAGCGTGGAACACGGACGTTAAACGTTGATGATGATGATGATGATATATATATATATATATATATATATATATATATATATATATATGTATCATCATAATCATCATCATCCTTTTACGTCCGTTTTTCCCTGTTTGCAGGGGTAGGACAGGAACTGATTCTGGCTTGATTTCTACAGCTGGATGCCCTTCCTAACACCAACCTCATACATATATATATATATATATATGTATATATATATGTTATATGTATATATGTATATATACATATGTTATATGTATATATATATGTGTATATATATATATATATATATATGTATATATATCCAAAATTAAAATTAAAGGTTGTCATGTCTGAGAGACATGCGCCATATCGACCGTAGAATAAGCTCAAAGATTAGATCCGAGCATTACATATCAACTAGAAATAGATTGACATATATATATAATAAATACATGAAACAATCACAGGGTATAATTTGTAAAGAATGTAGGCACACATAACTAGGTAGGTAACTAATTAAAGTTTAACTAGAACTTCAAATATAGATACCACTTAAAATGATTAATCTCCTTTGTATATATTTCTTTAAGTAAGAAATATATTTCACTTATTAATCCGTAAATCACAGCAGTTAAATACTTGGATGTTCACCAAAGGAGAAGAAGATAACCATCTGCGTTTACACAGCAAATGCAAATCTGCGAATGATTTGGACCACGTGTTGCATTTGAACCACGTGTTGCCACGGGGATGACGTGGTTCAACGAGTGTATTTTTGAAAACGGAATGAGGGGTACACACACACACATATATATACATATATATGTGTATATATACATACATATATATATATATATATATATATATATACAATATATTACTAAATGGAAACTATATTTATAAAACCATATATATTTTATTATACATATTTCAAGGGCCACATTCTTTAGGATCTCTTCTTCTCTAAAAGACATAGTGGCCCTTGAAATATGTATAATAAAATAAATATGGTTTTATAAATATAGTTTCCATTTATTAATATATTGTGTAGTTACACCACTAAGTGTTGAGTGCTTTATATCAGTTATGAAAATGTTTAAGCTTGTTGAATCCCAACAAATTAAATATAACCTTTGCATATATATATATATATATATATTTATTAAAATTACAGATTAAAGTTTAAGCAAAGAATCGCTGCTTTCACCCTTAACGGGATCTTTCGAAAAAATTTTAATAAATATTTGATCTACCGTTCTTATATATTTGATATATATTTATCCTTATCGAGCTCTCTTTGGATTTTAGTCTTCAAAATTATTATTATTACTATCATCATCATCGTTTAACGTCCATATTCCACGCTTGCATGGGTTTGAACAGGAGTTTTCCCACTTGAGGTAAGAGTGGTTGTCTTGCTCACATAGGACTGTCTGGCGGGTTTTCTACGGCTGAATACCCTTCCTAACACCAACCACATTTACAGTGTGGAACTGGGAGGTTTTTACCGTGTTACCTACACGGCCACATTACAGCGTGGAAGGTGTGTTTTTTTGTCGTGACACCTACACGACCTCATTTGTACTATATATATATATATATATAGTAATAATAATAAATTTGAAGACTAAAATATATATATATATGATAATAATAATAATTGTTATCAAATAAAAAAGACGATTTGTTGTCTTAAGTGGTCCCCAACATTTTCTGCTTCAAATTAACCCCTATTATATACAAATTGCAACGTATACCTTCCTACCAGATGGTTGAACGTCCAAAAGTATATAATTTCCTTATGCATATTAACGGCTGAGTAGCCCAATTTGCATATCGGCAGGAAGGTATAGCTAACAAGCTTGAAACTAGTACAGCGTTCCTTTGTCAGTGTTGAACAAACGAGCAACGATGGTTGCTGGACACTACGGCTTAATTCGGGATGTTTGTTTACAAACACACCGAGCATTGTAATGAATGTTTGGTGAATCCATATGTACATATATTTATGTGTGCATGTATGTATATATATATACATACTACTGTACGTCTGTATACATATATGTATGTACGTATACATACTTATATTTAAGTAACAGCCGTACTAAGAGTGAGAAATGAAATTTCGTTTCATTTTTTCCGTTTATATATATATATATATATATGTGAAGTAATTCCGTCGGAAAAGTCCAGGAAAAAAGAGTGCTCTATGTAGGTAACAGAGCTTAATAGTTATTTAATAAACAACATAAGGCAATTATTTCATTTACCAGTGGTTTCTTAAAGGCAAACAAATTTTATAGAGTGAGGTACCAGAGACATCACAGTGATATAGTTCCTCTCCTGTATATGTTAGTGTGTAGTAAAGCCACAACATTTAGAGAGTGAGGTACCACAGACATCATAGTGATATGGTTCCTCTCTTGTATATGTTAGTGTCTAGTGAAGCCACAACATTTAGAGAGTGAGGTACCACAGACATCACAGTGATATAGTTCCTCTCCTGTATATGTTGGTGTGTAGTAAAGCCACAACATTTAGAGAGTGAGGTACCACAGATATCACAGTGATATGGTTCCTCACCTGTATATGTTAGTGTGTAGTAAAGTCACAACATTTAGAGAGTGAGGTACCACAGACATCACAGTGATATGGGTCCTCTCCTGTATATGTTAGTGTGTAGTGAAGCCACAACATTTAGAGAGTGAGGTACCACAGACATCACAGTGATATGGGTCCTCTCCTGTATATGTTAGTGTGTAGTAAAGCCACAACATTTAGAGAGTGAGGTACCACAGACATCACAGTGATATGGTTCCTCACCTGTATATGTTAGTGTGTAGTAAAGTCACAACATTTAGAGAGTGAGGTACCACAGACATCACAGTGATATGGGTCCTCTCCTGTATATGTTAGTGTGTAGTGAAGCCACAGAATTTAGAGAGTGAGGTACCACAGACATCACAGTGATATAGTTCTTCTCCTGTATATGTTAGTGTGTAGTGAAGCCACAGAATTTAGAGAGTGAGGTACCACAGACATCACAGTGATATGGTTCCTCACCTGTATATGTTAGTGTCTAGTGAAGCCACAACATTTAGAGAGTGAGGTACCACAGATATCACAGTGATATAGTTCCTCTCCTGTATATGTTAGTGTGTAGTGAAGCCACAACATTTAGAGAGTGAGGTACCACAGACACCACAGTGATATGGTTCCTCTCCTGTATATGTTAATGTGTAGTGAAGCCACAACATTTAGAGAGTGAGGTACCACAGACATCACAGTGATATAGTTCCTCTCCTGTATATGTTAGTGTGTAGTGAAGCCACAACATTTAGAGAGTGAGGTACCACAGACACCACAGTGATATGGTTCCTCTCCTGTATATGTTAGTGTGTAGTGAAGCCACAACATTTAGAGAGTGAGGTACCACAGACACCACAGTGATATGGTTCCTCACCTGTATATGTTAGTGTCTAGTGAAGCCACAACATTTAGAGAGTGAGGTACCACAGATATCACAGTGATATAGTTCCTCTCCTGTATATGTTAGTGTGTAGTGATGCCACAACATTTAGAGAGTGAGGTACCACAGACATCACAGTGATATGGTTCCTCACCTGTATATGTTAGTGTGTAGTAAAGCCATAACATTTAGAGAGTGAGGTACCACAGACATCACAGTGATATGGTTCCTCACCTGTATATGTTAGTGTGTAGTGAAGCCACAACATTTAGAGAGTGAGGTACCACAGACATCACAGTGATATAGTTCCTCTCCTGTATATGTTAGTGTGTAGTGATGCCACAACATTTAGAGAGTGAGGTACCACAGACATCACAGTGATATAGTTCCTCTCCTGTATATGTTAGTGTGTAGTGAAGCCACAACATTTAGAGAGTGAGGTACCACAGACATCACAGTGATATGGTTCCTCACCTGTATATGTTAGTGTGTAGTGAAGCCACAATATTTAGAGAGTGAGGTACCACAGACATCACAATGATATGGTTCCTCTCCTGTATATGTTAGTGTCTAGTGAAGCCACAATATTTAGAGAGTGAGGTACCACAGACATCACAGTGATATGGTTCCTCTCCTGTATATGTTAGTGTCTAGTGAAGCCACAGAATTTAGAGAGTGAGGTACCACAGACATCACAGTGATATGGTTCCTCTCCTGTATATGTTAGTGTCTAGTGAAGCCACAATATTTAGAGAGTGAGGTACCACAGACATCACAGTGATATGGTTCCTCTCCTGTATATGTTAGTGTCTAGTGAAGCCACAGAATTTAGAGAGTGAGGTACCACAGACATCACAGTGATATGGTTCCTCTCCTGTATATGTTAGTGTCTAGTGAAGCCACAACATATGGAGAGTGAGGTACCACAGACATCACAGTGATATAGTTCCTCTCCTGTATATGTTAGTGTGTAGTGATGCCACAACATTTAGAGAGTGAGGTACCACAGACATCACAGTGATATGGTTCCTCACCTGTATATGTTAGTGTGTAGTGAAGTCACAACATTTAGAGAGTGAGGTACCACAGACATCACAGTGATATAGTTCCTCTCCTGTATATGTTAGTGTCTAGTGAAGCCACAACATTTAGAGAAAGATTTACCAAATATATCAAAGTGATATGGCTTCCCAGCTGTATGTATATGTTTGTGTGTAGTTAATGTAACATTCAAAGAGAGTGCTTTCTCTCACATGTCACAATGAGCTAATACCGCTGCTGGACACAAAAAGTTTCTCTAAAAATGAAAGGCAGGTTGTATGTTGCATGCATACGAACAGCAATCTTACATGGCAGTGAGACATGGGCATTGTGTGCAGAGGACCTGCGCAGATTGGAAAGGAACGAAGCATGCATGCTCTGTTGGACGTGTAATTGTAATATACATGAACGGCAAAACATAAATGAACTAAGTGAGAATTAGGAATAAGAGGGATCAGATGCTGTTTACTTGAGAGAAGATTACGTTGGTATGGTCATTTGATGCGCATGAAAGATGACAGCTTTATAAAAAAGTGCAGGGTGATCAAATTTGATGGAAGTTACGGAGTAGGTAGACCCAGAAAAAACCTGAGATGACATAAAATCCAACCTTGCACACTTACACCTCTCTAAGACAATGTCACTGGATTGAGATATATGGTGCCACACAGTAATAGAGAAGACGTGCCTTCCCTATGTGCAAAGTTAACCTACAGTCAGTAGGCCCCTCCTAACCAAATTTACATCCAACCCACCACCCCTACTGCATCCTCCCTGTCTCTGTAAAGTTATGTTGGTACTACAACATCCAGTCCAACCTAAAGAGGTAGTGTAGGTGTCATCACGAAATGGTTCCCAGACCATACTGGAAATGTGGTTGGTGTTAGAAAGGGCATCCAGCCTTAGAAAACCTGCCAGATACAGTCCTATACGAGCGAGACACTGTCACCCCATCAATTTTGCCTCAAGTAGGACAATTCCCGTCTAACCCATGCTAGCGTGGAAGGTAGACGTTAAATGATAATGATGATGATGATGTATAGTGTATATAATAGTTGTAATGTCACTGGTGCTGATCTATATCAGCCTTTCCCTTGGACAACATGACATATAGTCTATATATATTGGACAATATTATATATAGTGTATATATGGTGTATATAGTAGTTGTGACAATATTCTATATACATATGTACACACACACTGACAAACATGTATATACATATAGAAGGGTCGGATGAGAAGTTCATAGACTGACCAAGTTACTCTCATGGAATAAGACAATGTATACACAAATATATACTATATATATGTATACAAACACATATATATTGTATAGTGAAGTTATACATCATATGGTAATATCATGTTTTCAATTGTCAGTTAGGGAGGTACATTGTGTCCTTAAGCAAGACACATCATTCCACATGTCTCTAATCTCCACAGTTGAAAAAGACAAGTATCAGCTTTAGTTGGAGGTTTAGCATGGGTTGTATCATTCTCTGCCTCCAACATTTTCCCTGCAGCCACAAACCCTGGCTTTACTACCTGCAATAGAGAGAAGAGGACGATAGTTAAATACCGGGGCCTGACTCATCACTTCTTCTTTGTCCCCACACTGCTGATTTCCTTCTCAAAATTAGAAAGACAGCAGCCCAATTGTGGAAGTAGTCCCATGAGGTGGGGTGGATGTTGTAGTGGGTGTCTCTGGCTATTCTCTGTGGTAACACCTTTGTCATTTTGTCTGTAGGGTTGGCCTGAATCACAGCTCAGACTGAAATATAAAGTCTGGCCCTCTCCCATTATTTTCGTTGGATTGGCAGTATCGGTAGAGCGTCGGACGCCAAACTTTGTAGCATAGAGTTACCTACCTTTATGGTCTGAGTTCAAATCCCACTGAGGTTAACTTTGCCTTTGATCCTTACGAGGTCGATAAAATAAAGTACCAGTAATACACTAGAATAATTGCTGGCCTTGTGCCAAAAGTAGAAACAATTATTTTCGTTGTTTGATTCGTTTTTTTCCATTACTTAAATATTTTATTAGCTTTAATAATGTGTTTTGGTTTAATATGAACAGTTATATAAAATTAATAACGTTATTTATTCAAATCTGAATAAAGTACTAGCATATCTATTGAACGTATGAATCTAAACTATAATAAAAGAAGGAGCGCGGGACTGCGTACAGTTTCTAATTGTTTATCCCATTAATAAAATAAGTTAGATTACTTTGAATAAATAATGAATGAATATTACATAATTTATCTACTAAATTTCGGGGCTGTTGATTAAATATATTTTGTTTGTTTAAAAATTCACTTCTTTAAAATTTCTGAAATGCCAACACTTCCGGTTGGCCATCACTTCAATAAACTATTAATTTTCTGTCACTAATTTTCTCCTAATGCAGTTTATATATAATATCGTCTTTTTTAATGTATCATGGATTACGTTACTGATTACATAAGACAGTGTAACACAGTCTTCGTTCAATTTCTGTGTATTATATATTGTCAAGGCGGTGGATTGGCAGTATTGGTAGAGGGTCGGACGCCATGCTTTGACGCACAGAGTTACGGTCCTTGCCATTCTGAGTTCAAATCCCGCCGATGTTAACTTTGCCTTTCATCCTTACGGGGTCGATAAAATAAAGTACCAGTAATACACTGGGTTTTTGCTCGTCTTGTGCCTAACGTAGAAACAATTATATATTGTCAATTACGATTTTATTTGATGTATCATATCTACATGTATATATATATACTTGCGTATAATATCAATATACACATGCTATCAGAAAACCACCCGAAGGTAGCATATGTAGTGTGTATATTGATATTATACGCAGGTATATATATATGTATCATATATACCTGCGTATAATATCAATATACACACTACACATGCTACCTTCGGGTGGTTTTCTGCTAGTTCATATAACGGAAGTTGTTTCTGAATGTATTAAATTATGTGGGGGACTTTTAAGTCATGACACCGGTGTCAACTGGACGGTGAAATATTACCATTTATATCAGCTCCATTGTTACAACTTAAACCTCATCTAATTTTATCTTTTATGGTGATTATTTCATATTAAGGTGGACGTTAATGTTTGTAAATAACATAAGGTGACTTATTTACCTTATAGTTGATGTTTTATCTCCTGTATTATTAAATATTGAAGTGGTTGTTCAACATTTTACAGGACAGGAAAATATTATTTTAATCAGAAATCAGTGATCATTTAGTTTGTACTAACTTTTCTTGACTTTATATTTGGTCTTGAGAACTAAAGTCGTATTATTTCCTTTTCCACCACAACACAAACATTGTGAACTTTTCTATCTGAAGTGAAATATCTTGATTTATTACAACACTTACACATATTTCTACACACACACATATTTCTACACACACAAACATCTTTCTATCCCCCCCCCCCTCTGATTGAATTATATAATATATGCTTGAATTTTCTTCGGCGAAAATCAGTCTTGGGCTGTCATATATCTTATTACTTGTACCAACTAAATGCTACATTACAACTTTGTAGAAGAAGAAAGCGGAGTTCTGCAGTCTTTTATGGACCCTTTGTATATTAGACTACATAGCATATATTAACGATATCTACATTTCTTACTACTGTCAAATATGTGGGAAATGTCTTTCTCAGAAGACCTATCTTGGAGTTCACAAAAGAACACACACTGGTGAAAAACCCTTCCAATGTGAAATCTGGAAAATCTTGTTCACATTGTGCTAATTTTGTAAAACACAAAGGAATACACGCAGGGGAAAAAACTTTTTCATGTGAAATATGTGGGAAATCTTTCTCTCAGAAGGTCCATCTTGGAGATCAGAAAAGAATACACACAGGAGATAAACCTTATTCATCTGAAATATGTCGTAAATCTTTTTGTCGTAGTTCTAACCTTGTAGAACACAAAAGAATACACACTGGACAAAAACCCTTCCACTGTAAAATATGTGAGGAATATTTTACTTATAATTCTAATCTTGTCATCCACATGTGGAGTCATACTGGAGAAAAACCCTACCATTGTGGGAAAAACCCTACCATATGTGGGAAATCTTTTTTGTTGAGTGGTGACTTGAAAAGACATATGACAATTCACACTGGAGAGAAACCCTTCCACTGTGAAACATGTGGAAAATATTTTGCCTTGAACTGTGTCTTGAAACGATATAGAACACATAATGGAGAGAAACCTTATTCATGCCAAATATGCAATCCTTCTCTTATACATCTCAACATATATATATATGTCTGTGTGTATATATACCTCACTCAAGTGGAAGAAATATACTCCCATATATTGAAGATTACCACAATAACTAGGGAGCGGAGGACAATATATGCTGGATATTGCTACTGAGAGTAAGATGACCTGATGAGCTGGTTCCTGTGGTGGATACCTAAACATAGTAAGACCCTAGTGGGATGACCGAGATTGACCTACATAGATCAGATGTCTCAGGATGTCCAGCTGGAGATTAATGATCTCAGGAATGCCATGGAAGATTGTGACATCTAAAGAAGGAGAGTAGAATTGTTCTGGCAAATCCACCTGACCTAATAAATAATAATAATAATAAAAACAATATATATTAATGAACATTTATTATGGTGAAATATGTTAGAAATCATTCTCAGAGGTTTTGTATTGTAATCCACAAATACACTCTGTAGAAAGAACCCCTTCATATTATTTGTCATTAAGGTTTCTTATAGAGACACTTCATTTCATTGTTGAGGGTGGTGGATTGGCAGAATCAGTAGAGTGTCAGACGATATGCTTTGTGTCATATAGTTACATCCCTTTACATTCTGTGTTAAAATCCTACTGAGGTTAGCTTTACCTTTCTTCCTCACAGGTTCAGTAAAATAAAGTACCAGTAATGCACTGGGGTTGAGTTAAAAGTAGAAACAGTTATTTAAAGTCTATAAAACAATAGATAGAATGCTTTCTGCCATATTTGTTCTGGTTCTCTGCTCTCTGAGTTTAAATCCTGCTGAGGTCAACTTTGCCTTTCATCCATTCAAGGTTGATAACAAAAAAGTACCAGTCTACCACTGGGGTCTGTTCATCCTCTCTATATTTCTTTCTCACTTCCTCTCTCTCATTCTCTCTCCTTCTCTGGAAGAAATCATCTGTTCCAACCTGGTGAGTGAAGGGTTCCACCAAGCTTCAAATGTCCACAGTGGCACCCTTATAACTACATCATTAAATAAACAAGATCAATGTGTTTATTTTATAAACCTTAACTGGTTTATGTTTATATTTATGACAAAATATCTACATTTATGTGTAAATAAAAACAATTTTATAACTTTAATATTTGTTGATGGTACTTTCATGAGAATTCAAATTATGACTTTTTAAAAAATAATTCACATTTGAAAATACTTTACAATCTTCTTCTCTTTTTCTTCACCCATTCCTGAGAGGGTTGTAGGGGTTAGACTCCTCACACACCCCTTCTACGTGCTGTTTGTAAAATTTCTCCAATACACTACACACACACAACAACACATCACTCTGCACACACACACCACATCAAAACACCACAATACACCACATACCAAACCACAACAGACACATCATTCCACACCACACCACATACAAACCATGTAGTTATACCAACCCAGTATCTTAGTTTTAGTGATATTTGTGTAACAAATCTCAACATCCCAGATCTTAGCAAGTGGAGTGGAACTCATCAGATTGGACATTAAATGAAGAGCTGTGACATCATTGGTGTCAATCTGTTTCAGCCATTCTTTGACCAACATTATATATAGTGTATGTATGTAATATATATATATATAGAAATCATATATATATATATACAGTAGTTATATGTTCAAGAGAGTAGGTGGAGGGGTGTGTGGGTAAAAACAATGCTATAAACCTCTCTGGGTGGGAAATGACATAGGGCTGGGTGGTGTAGGAATTATGTTAGCAGAGAAATGGGTAGATAAGGTAATTGCCATAAATAGAGTTAACAACAGAATAATTAAAATAAGACTAGTTCTAAATAGAACAACAATGACAATAATATCCACTTATGCACCCCAATCTGGTCTACTTGATGTTATAAAAGACAGGTTCTATGATTTGCTAATGTTCACTTCCTCCCAAATAAACCTCAGTGACTGCATAATTATTGCTGGTGACCTAAAAGGTCACGTTGGACAACATAGTGATGGCTATGATGGAATCCATGGAGGCTATGGGTTTGGTACTAGAAATGAGGAAGGCTTCAGGATCCTGGAATTTTGTGACACTAATAACCTAACTATCTGTAACACAAACTTCAAAAATGAGAAAACCACTTGATCACCTGTAGATCAGGGGAATATGCCAGCCAGATATATTATATCCTTACTAGAAGGTGTGACTGTGTCTGTTGTAAACACTAAATCCCTCCCCCGTGAAGAATGCACCTCCCAACATAGCCTAGTAGTTAGTTACCTCACAGTCAGGAATAGAGGTACTCGACGACAGAGGAGGCCTACCTTGAGGAGAAGAGTATGGAAGTTGAAGGACCCCATAGCCAGTGACAAATTTAAAAGCTTGTTGATGCCTTTGACAATAAGGAAGAGCAATTAGAGACGTGCAATATAGAGGAACAGTGGGACTTCTTGAAAGTTAACCTGCTGCAGGCGACAGATGAAATCTGTGGCTGGAGCAGACCTAAAGGCAGGTGGAGAGTAACTTGGAAGTGGAGGAGTCAATCAAGGCCAGAAAGAAGGCTTGGAAAGTATGGGGGAAGTAGAGAACACTATCATGTGGCCAGGAGAGAAGCTAGGAGACAAGTGTACTCTGCAAGAAGGGAAGCGGAGAATAGAAAGTTCAAGCATGTTCTACAACGTTAGGTGTTCAGGATCGCAAAAGAAAGTGTCAAGGAAAACCATGATATTGTTGGGGAGAAGTGTGTCTGTAATGATGATGGTGTACTTGCCCTCACTGATACTGATAAGAAGGTAGCTTGGAAGTGTCACTACGAGAGGCTACTAAATGAGGAGAATAAATGGGAAAAAGATAGTCTGCCCCAAATCGATCCAATAGAGGGACCAGCAGTGCAAGTTAATGGTAGTATAGTAAGTAAGGCAATCAAAGATATGAAGACGGGCAAGGCAGCTGGGATTTGGAGATAGTTGTTGAGATGTTGAAAGCATCTGGAATGGTGGAACATACTATGGACACCCAGATAGTAAACCAAGTAATACAGAATGGGGTCATACCAGATGACTGGCATAGAAGTATCATCGTTAACTGCTACAAGGGTAAAGGAGATGCCCTAGATAATGGAAACTATAGAGGCATTAAGGTAGTTGACCAGGTCATGAAGGTCACAGAAAGAGTTATAGCACAACTAATCAGAGACCAAATAGATCTAGATGAAATGCAGTTTGGGTTCGTGCCAGGTAAATGTACCACAGATGCTTTTTTTCCTTGTACAGCAACTATAGGAGAAGTAGCAAGATAAAAGTAAACCCCTTATACTTAGCTTTTGTTGACTTGTAGAAAGCCTTTGACAGTCACACCCGCTCCATTATCTGGTGGGCCCTTAGACATGTAGGAGTAGATGAATGGCTTGTGAGAGCTCTACAAGCCATGTATAAAGAAACAGTCAGCAAGGTTAGAATTAACAATGAATATAGTGAAGAATTTAGTGTAAAAGTAGGTGTTCAGCAAGGCCCCATCCTTAGATTCCTCCTGTTTATTATTGCCCTTCAGGCTATAATAGAGGGCTTTAAGATTAGCTGCCCATGGGAACTTTTATATGCAGATGATCTAACTCTCCTAGCCGAATCTATGGCTGAACTACAGAAGAAATTCTAGAAATGGAGGCATGGCCTTGAATCAAAAGGCCTTAAAGTTAACTTGTCTAAGACTAAAGGTCTAGTATGTAGAAAAGAAAATAGGGCACTGGTGCCATGTTCTGTTTGTAGGAAAGGAGTAGGTAGAAATTCCATTCTATGTCCCAAATGCAAACTATGGATACATAAAAGATGTAGTGAGATCACAGGTAAGCTATCTAAGAATGTAGATTTTATATGTGGCCGATGCTCATGTGAAATAAGCAGCAAGTACCCACAGGATACTAGCACCTTCTACTGCCCAGATGGTTCTATAGAAATAGTGGACACTTTCCATTGCCTGGGTGACAAAATCAGCAGTGGTGGAGGGTGCTCTGAAAGTGTAGGAGCGAGACTTAGAACGGGATGGAGAAAGTTCAGAGAGCTTATACCGCTGCTAGACACAAAAAGTTTCTCTCTAAAAATGAAAGGCAGGTTGTATGATGCCTGTATACAAACAGCAATGTTACATGGCAGTGAGACATGGGCATTGTGTGCAGAGGACCTGCACAGATTGGAAAGGAATGAGGCATGCATGATCTGTTGGATGTGTAATTGTAAGATACATGAAGGGCAAAACATAAAGGAACTAAGTGAGAATTAGGAATAAGAGGGATCAGATGCTGTTTACTTGAGTGAAGATTACGTTGGTATGGTCATGTGATGCGCATGAAAGATGACAGCTTTATAAAAAAGTGCAGGGTGATCAAAATTGATGGAAGTTATGGAGTAGGTAGACCCAGAAAAACCTGGGACGACATAAAATCCAACCTTGCACACTTACACCTCTCTTAGACAATGTCACTGGATCGAGATCTATGGTGCCACACAGTAACAGAGAAGACCTGCCTTCCCTATGTGTAAAGTTAACCTACAGTCAGTAGGCCCCTCCTAACCAAATATACACCCCAACCCACAACCCCTACTCCATCCTCCCACTCCCACCAACACCACCCTGTCTCTGTAAAGTTATGTTGGTACCACAACATCCAGTCCAAACTAAAGAGGTCGTGTAGGTGTCATCACGAAAAGGGTCCCAGTCCACACTGGAAATGTGGTTGGTGTTAGGAAGGGCATCCAGCTGTAGAAAACCTGCCAGATACAGTCCTATACGAGCGAGACATGGTCACCCGATCATTTCCCATCTAACCCATGCTAGCGTGGAAGATGGACGTTAAACGATGATGATGAATTGTGTTAATATATATACATACATAATAATACAAGGACGAATGGTTACTGCTTCATTACATTTGTTGGTTGGTGACACATGTTTCACTATTGATCAGCTCAAGGTTTGATCTGTATCAATACAGATCAAACCTTGAGCTGATCAATAACGAAACACGTGTCACCAACTAATAAAAGTAATGAAGGTGTAACCTTTTGTCCTTGTATTATTCTATTACACTCTGTCTAGCTCTACACTTCACTACAGATGTGAACCTAAAGATGGAGTGCTCACCCAGGTGAACCTACAGTAACTCCGTGTTACACTCCCTGGATATATACATATATATAATGTCAGTAATATTAAATATTATCCAATTACAAGTATGACAATAGCTCAATGTAAAACAACAAATATAATACAGAGGTGAAATATAATTTATTAATAACATTTTTTGTATTAATTTTTTTATAAATTTTAATAATATTCAGCTTTTTACTCTACATTGATTAATTATTTTATTGTATTTGCTAATATATTATTGTAAAATTATTATTAATAATTTTAAAAATAATTCTCTAGTTGTATAATCATTAGCCCTAATATTTATTATTGTTATTATTACACCTTGACTAGGGCAGTGGATTGGTAGAAGGTCGGACACCATGCTTGCAGCACAGAGTTACGGCCCTTTACGGTCTGGTTTGAAATCCTGCCGAGGATAATTTGCCTTTGATAAAATAAATTACCAGTAACGCACTGGGGTAATTGCTGGCCTTGTGCCAAAAGTAGAAACAATTATTACATTTGAAGTATAACAGATTATATACTTAAGACTGAAAGATGTAGTTGAACTTTTTATTATAAATATATTAAAAATATATTTTGAAGATGTATTTTTACATTCTTAAATTTATATTTGATCCATGCACTAGCTTTAGTCATCATCATCATCATTTTATAACCGCTTTTCTCTGCTTGCAAGCGTGGGACGGGTCCTATTCAGCACAGCATCACTCCACTTGTCACGGTCCTTCGTCATCTCCTCCGTGTGTTTCAGTGATCTGAGGTCTGCTCTCACCACCTCCACCCATGTTTTTCGTGGTCTTCCTCTATTGTGTCTTCTTTCTACCGGGATTTCTTGGCACTTCTTTACCCAGTGGTCATCCTCCATGTTCATCACATGTCCATACCATCTCAGTCTTCTCTCCCGCACACAACTTATCCCTCTTATATCCAGTTTCTTTCTCAACTCGTCTATGCTTGGTCGTTCACGCATATTGACATTGCACATCCAACAGAGCATGCTCGCTTCATTTCTCTGCAGCCATCACATATTCTCTGTACTTGCTGTCCATGTCTCACTACCATGCAGCATTGCACATCTCACACAGGCATCATATAACCGGCCTTTCGTATGCAGGGAGAAACCCTTATTTGTGAACAGAGGAAGCAGCTCCCTAAACTTCTTCCAACCCGTCCTTATTCTAGATACTATGGCCTCGGAACACTCTCCTCCCATGCTAATCTGATCACCTAGGTACCGGAAGCTATTCAACCACTTCTATAGAGCCATATGCATTGGAAAAATGTGTCTATCACTGTGATCACTACAGTCAACTTTCCTTGTACATCTACTGCATACATAGTTTTCCATACCTGTTAGTTTACCTGCTATCCCACTACATCTCTTGTGTACCCAAGATCCGCATTACGTAGATTTTATAGAGTTTATGCCAGTTCCTTTTCTACATATCGAACATGGCCATTTCCCTGATGTAATCAGAGTATTGTCCTCTCTGTCCTTCTATGTTCACTCTCAGTCCTCTTGCTTCCAACTGCTGTTTCCATAGCCAGATTTTATTCTCTAGCTCCTCTACTGATTCTGCTATAAGAACCAGATCATCAGCATAGAGAAGTTCCCATGGGTATCCAGTCTTAAACTCCTCTGTTATGGCTTGGAGGACTATAATAAACAAGAGCGGGCTGAGGACCGAACACTGATGTACACCTACTTGTATCTGGAACTCCTCACTAGACTCCATTCCTACCCTCAATTTACTGACAGCACCCCCTGAACACAGCTTGCACTGTCCTCAGAAGCCATTCCTCTACACCTAGTTTCCTTAGGGACCACCAAATGACAGATTGGGGTACCCTATCAAAGGCCTTCTCTAAGTCAACAAAAGCTAAGTATAGTGACTTATTCTTCTCTAAGAACCTCTCTTGTAGTTGTCTCACTAAGAAGAGGGCATGTTGTACTTTTCTGAGGCACAAAACCAAACTGCATCTCATCTAATTTGACCCTTTCTCTAATTAGTTGCACTAATATTCTCTCTGCCACTTTCATAACCTGATCCATCAGCTTTATGCCCATATAATTGCTCCTCTACAGAGCATCCCCTTTACCTTTGTACCAATTTATGAGAATACTGCAGCACCAGTCTTTGGGTATGACACCACCATATATAGCTTGATTGATGATGTGTACAACCAGTTTAGTGCCTACTTTTCCTGATGCCTTCAGCATCTCAGCAACTATCCCGGACGGTCCAGCTGCCTTACCATTTTTCATTTCCTTAATTGCCTCTTGTACCCTATATTGGCCAATCTCAATAGCTGGTCCCTCTGTCGGGTTTACTGGGGATAGTTTCCCTCTCTCCCATTCATTCTCCACATTCATCAGCCTCTCATAATGACATTTCCAGGCCTCCTAATTTTGATAAGTCGTAACACTAAGTACACCGTCATCATTCCGGACACACTTATCTCCAACAACATCCCGATTTACACTGACACACTGCCTTGCAATGTGGAACAACGCACGCCTCTGATCTTCCCATCACAGAACATTGGCAAACCTCCTACTCTCAGCCTCCGTGCGTGCTAAGTACACCTGACGTCTAGCTTCTCTCTTAACAGCTGTGTATCGGTCTCTACTCCCACCACTCCTCTCTCTATCAATGGCAGCAGACGACCAGGAAAAATATATTAAAATATTATAAATATATCGTATAATATCCTTACAGCTGCTTATTTTATCTAACTTTGTCTTGTTTATCTCATTCTGTTCTTTATAAACCCATTTATAACATTTTATTAGGTTTTCTCAACGTAAACATCGGCGGTTGTCCCCTCTCTCTATATCTTATACTCCCTCTCTCTGTATATCTTATACTCTCTCTCTCTCTCTCTCTCTCTCTCTCTCTCTCTCCCCATTATAACATGTTAGAAATAACAGCCAAATCTCTCGTAAAACATAAACCTCAATGCCTTAGAACCTGCTAAAAATAGCAGTCAAACCTCCCTCCCACGCTCATCACTTCCATAGAACCTACTAGAAACAGCAGCTAATTCATTATTATTCCTTGTCTTCAAGAGGATGCAGGAAATAGCAACTAACTTGATGAAGAAAATATCAGAAATAACAACTAGATCTTCCTTAAATAAAACACACGCGTGGTCCTTGTAAAATGCTAGAAATACCAGTCAAATAACGTAACCAGATAACTTTTAATATAATAGTAACAAAAAAAATGTGCTTCAAAGTATAACTAAATATGCTAGAAAAAGCAGCTAAATCTACTCAAACATCTACTCGTCTTCTTAAAATATCCCATAATCGTATATTTTAATCTCGTCTCAAGAATCGTAATCTACGCATTTTGCTACATCTACTATATAAGTCCCGTCTGTAAAGTATTATAACTTGTGTATTGTTCACTCGATCTCGCTAACATTTTACACATTGCCAAAGGAGGATACGAGACGTGGCAATAACAACTATTTATTGCATAATTGTTACTTTCAAAGTGATTATCGCCATTTTTCTAATCCTTGTGTGACTTTGTGTTAAAAAATCTCCAGAGAGAGAGATAGATAGATAGAGAGAGAAGGCTGTGTGAGAGGGGAAATAAAGAGAGAATGCTGTGTGAGAGGGGAAAGAGAGAGAGAGAGAGAGAGAGAGAGAGAGAGAGAGAGAATGCTGTGTGAGAGGGGAAAGAGAGAGAGAGAAGACTGTGTGAGAGGGGAAATAGAGAGAGAGAGAGAAGGCTGAGTGAGAGCAGAAAGAGAGAGAGAGAATGTCTATAGGAGGGAAACAGAGACAGAAAGAAAGAGACAAAAAAGGAAGAGGGAGAGAGAGAGAGAGAAGGGACTGGCAAAAAGAGAAAGAAAGAAGAGGCTGTGTGAGAGGGGAAAGAAAGAGAAAGAAGGGGTTGTATGAGAGGGGAAAGAGAGAGAGGGTGAGAGAGTAAGTAACCACGTGAGAAGAGAAGCAGACGACAATATAAAATATTAAACACGATATTAGAAAAATATTTTTGTAAACATGACAATATTTTATATATACATACATGTATAGATAAATACGTATATACATATATATATATATATATATACATACATGTATAGATAAATACATATATATGTATATATATATATATACATACATGTATAGATAAATACTTATATATGTATATATATATATATAGATACATGTATAGATAAATACATATATATATATATGTATGCACACATGCATAGATAAATACATATATATATATATATATTTATGTATATATTTTATATATATATACATGCATAGATAAATACATACATATATATATATATATTTTATATATTCATACATGCATAGATAAATACATACACATATATATATATATATATTCATACATGCATAGATAAATATATATGTATATATATATCCATGCATATAGATAAATACATAGATAAATATATATATATATATATATATATATATATATATATATATCCATGCATAGATAAATACATATATATATATATATAAATGCATAGATAAATACATAGATAAATACATATATATATACACACATATATATATATATATATATATATAAAAACAAATAACGAAACGAAATTAAATTCGTTTCGTTTGTAACTCACTTTTGTATGACTGACGCTTAAACAATTAAGTTAAAAATGTACATCCACATATGTATACTGAAATACTAGTATGCATATGAATACACACACGTATACATATGTAGATGTACCGAGTTTTTCACTGGTCACTTTACTGTGAGTGTCCAGCTATTCTGTATGTAAACACACAGACAAACCGGTTTTTAGAGTCATACTGGTTTTTGAGGAAACACCTTTCCTCTATTCTCCAGAAAGCCAGACAAGGAATATTGAACTAGTTTCGATGTTGTTACATCTCATCAGCAATATTTACCTATCTTCCGGCCTTTCTAGAGAATCGTAAAAGCACATATCGTTATATGCTTTTTCTATGAAAATTAGTAGTGGGCAGACTAATTTGCATAGAGCGTGAGTACGTACCGGTTCAACGGAGACGATAAAAACAAATAACGAAACGAAATTAAATTTCGTTTCGTTTGTAACTCACTTTTGTATGACTGACGCTTAAACAATTAAGTTAAAAATGTACATCCACATATGTATACTGAAATACTAGTATGCATATGAATACACACACGTATACATATGTAGATGTACCGAGTTTTTCACTGGTCACTTTACTTATATATATATATATATATATATATATATATACATACATGTATAGATAAATACTTATATACATATATATATATATATATATATACATGTATAGATAAATACTTATATATATATATATATATGTATATATATATATATATATATATATATACATACATGTATAGATAAATACATATATATATATATATATATATATATATATATATATATATATATATACATACATGTATAGATAAATACATATATATATATATATATATATATATATATATATATACATACATGTATAGATAAATACATATATATGTATATATATATATACATACATGTATAGATAATACATATATATATCTATATATATATACATGTATGCATACATGCAGAGATAAATACATATATATTTATACATGCATATATAAATACTTACATATATATATATATATATATTTTATATATTCATACATGCATAGATAAATACATATATATATATATCCATGCATATAGATAAATACATAGATAAATACATATATAAATATACATATATATATATATATATATATATATATAAATGCTTAGATAAATACACATATATATATATATATATATATATATATATATATATATATATATACATGCATAGATAATTACATACACATATATATGTGAGCATTTTAAGTTTTTCCAAATCAAACGGTGAGTAT
>OZ024757.1:9590675-9675675 GCA_964016885.1 Eledone cirrhosa | reverse complement strand
TGCCCTGCACTTTGTTATACAGCTATCGTCCTTCATGCGCATCACGTGACCATACCAACGTAGCCTTCTCTTGAGTAAACAACATCTGATCCCTCTTATTTCTAATTTTTTCCTTAGTTCGTTTATGCTTTGTCGTTCACGTATGTTACTATTACACATCCAGCGGAGCATGCAAGGTTCGTTTCTCTCTAGTCTGCGTATATCCCCTGCACACAATGCCCAGGTCTCACTGCCATGCAACATTGCTGTTCGTATGCAGGCATCGTACAACCTGCCTTTCATTTTTAGGGAGAACCCTTTAGCGGCTAATAGTGGTATAAGCTCTCTGAACTTTTTCCACCCAGTTCTGACTCTAGCTACTGTACTTTCAGAGCACCCTCCCCCACTGGTGATTTTGTCACCCAGTTAACGGAAGCTGTCCACTATTTCTATAGAACCCTCTGCGCAGTTGAAAGAGCTAGTATTTTGTGGGCACTTGCTGCTACTTATTGCCCCAGAACACCGGCCACATGTAAAATCTATGTTCTTAGTTAGCTTACCTGTGATCCCACTACATATTTTATGCACCCAAACTTTGCATCTGGGACACAAAATGGAATTTCTACCTACGCCTTTCCTACACTCTGCGCATGGCCACTTCCCGGAGAGGACCGCCGCCTTATTTTCTTTCTTACAAACTAGAACTTTAGTCTTAGCCAGGTTAATTTTAAGGCCTTTTGATTCTAGGCCGTGCTTCCATGTTTGGAATTTCTTCTCTAGCTCGGCCATTGATTCAGCTATGAGCGTTAGATCATCTGCGTATAGGAGTTCCCATGGGCAGCCGGTCTTGAACTCCACTGTTATAGCCTGGAGGGCAATAATAAATAGTAGGGGGCTAAGAACAGAGCCCTGATGAACACCAACTTTTACACTAAACTCTTCACTATATTCGTTGTTAATTCTAACCTTGCTGACTGTATCTTTATACATGGATTGTATAGCTCTCACAAGCCATTCATCAACACCTAGTTTTCTAAGAGCCCACCAGATAATGGAACGGGGGACTCTGTCGAAGGCCTTCTCCAAGTCGACGAAAGCTAAGTATAGGGGTTTACTTTTAGCTAGGTACTTCTCCTGTAGTTGTCGTACAATGAAAAGAGCGTCTGTGGTACTTTTGCCTGACACAAACCCGAACTGCATTTCATCTAGATCAATTCGCTCTCTGATTAGTTGCGCTATTACTTTTTCCGTGACCTTCATGACCTGGTCGATTAATTTAATACCTCTATAGTTACTCCTATCTAGGGCATCTCCTTTACCCTTATAACAGTTAACGATGATGCTGCTACGCCAGTCCTTCGGAACAACCCCATGCTGTATGACTTGGTTGACTATCCGGGTGACCATGGTGTGTCCCACCGTACCAGATGCCTTCAGCATCTCGGCAACTATTTCCGAAGGCCCAGCCGCCTTGCCCGTCTTCATATCTTTGATTGCCTTACTTATTATACTACCCTCGACTAACACTGCTGGTCCCTCTATTGGGTCGATGTGGGGGAGACTGTCTTTCTACCATTTATTCTCCTCATTTAGTAGCCGTTCATAGTGACACTTCCAAGCTACCTTCTTATCGGCGTCGGTGATGGCAAGTACGCTGTCATCATTAAGTACACACTTCTCCCCGACAATATGACTGTTTTCCTTGACACATTGCCTAGCAATCCTGAACACCTCACGTTTTTGGTCCTCACGTTGTAGAACATGCTTGACAGTGGAGTGACATATATTATACTATATTATTTCTGTATAGCAATTCAAATTCAAAATCAAATCAAAATTAAAATTAAAACAAAATTAAAATACATACGGCAGTTAACACAGATAATGCAAGAGGATAGTTTGTTAGTCAGATGTAGTAGTTAGTGTATGCATTAGTTACACGTGGGGGCATGCAAGAGTGTCCCATTTATATATGATTATTGTGTGACAGGGTGTAATACAAGCATTTTAAGCGGGTAAGTAAGAGTATTATGGTGGTTGTAGTGGTAAGGTATTTTTTGTATATAATAAAAAAGTATGTGTGCAGAAAAATAAAAATAAAAAGGAGAAGCAAAGTCCTTGTATTGTTACAGTGTAGACTGAGTGCTTTTTGTCATGACACCTACACAATCACATTACAATGTAGACTGGGTTCTTTTTGTCATGACACCTACACAACCACTTTACAGTGTGGACTGGGTGCTTTTTGTTGTGACACCTACATGACTACTTTACAGTGTGGACTGGTTACTCTCCGTCATGACACCTACATGACCACTTTACAGTGTGGACTGAGTGCTTTTTGTTATGACACCTACACTTCCACTTTACAGAGTGGACTAGGTCCTTTTTGTCATGACACCTACACAATCACATTACAATGTAGACTGGGTTCTTTTTGTCATGACACCTACACAACCACTTTACAGTGTGGACTGGGTGCTTTTTGTTGTGACACCTACATGACTACTTTACAGTGTGGACTGGTTACTCTCCGTCATGACACCTACATGACCACTTTACATTGTGAACTGTGTGCTTTTTGTCATGACACCTACACATCCACTTAACAGAGTGGACTGGGTCCTTTTTGTTGTGACACCTACACAACCACATTAGAATGTAGACTGAGTGCTTTTCGTCATGACACCTACACAACCACTTTACAGTGTGGACTGGGTACTTTTTGTTGTGACACCTACATGACTACTTTACAGTGTGGACTGGTTACTCTCCGTCATGACACATACATGACCACTTTACAGTGTGAACTGTGTGCTTTTTGTCATGAGACCTACACATCCACTTAACAGAGTGGACTGGGTCCTTTTTGTTGTGACACCTACACAACCACATTACAATGTAGACTGAGTGCTTTTTGTCATGTCACCTACACAACCACTTTAGAGTGTGGACTGGGTATTTTTGTTGTGACACCTACATGACCACTTCACAGGGTGGACTGGGTGCTTTTTGTAGTGACACCTACACAACCACTTTACAGTGTGGACTGGGTATTTTTCTAGTGACACCTACATGACCACTTCACAGTGTGGACTGGGTGCTTTTGTCATGACACCTACATGACCAATTTACTGTGTGGACTGGTTGCTTTTTGGGACAGTTAAGCTCCAGCTAGTATGTTAAAAGTTGTTGATGACGATGATGACAGATTGATATAGATAAAAACTTAAATAGAATGTTATCAAAGTTGTTTATTGTGAAACAAAACTGTATCTTGACTTTGAACAAAACATTGATTAGGTAAGGTCAAGTGTTCTCTTCATATTGATATATTAGAGAAGACACACAGCACGTATGTACATTCATTCTACCACACACCCACACAGACTAACTTACACTCACACACATATACTAACACACCACAAATAATATGTTTATGGCTGAGTATTCCACAACCAGGCATGTGTTTATTGTAATTCCATGACAGAATCATCATGTCAATATATATATGACAGAGTAGATCATCATCACTGGTTTACATCCATTATTCCACACTAGCATGGGTTAGACTTGTTGTCTTGTTGTGGGCAAGTCAGGTGACCATGTCTTGTTCGTACAAAACTGATTTTAGCTTATTCTACAGCTGGATGTCCTTCCTAATGCCAACCTCATTTACAGTGTGGACTGGGTGCTTTTTGTCATGACATCTACATGACCACTTTACAGTGTGGACTGGGTGCTTTTTGTTGTGACACCTACACAACCACTTTGCAATAATGACTGGGTGCTTTTTGTCATGACACCAGCACATCAACTTTACAGAGTGGACTGGGTTTTTTTGTTGTGACACCAACGCAACCACTTTACAGAGTGGATTGGGTGCCTTTTGACATGATACCAACACAACCATTTTACAGAATGGACTGGGTGCTTTTTGTTGCGAAACCTACTCACCCACTTTACAGTGTGCACTGGGTGCTTTTGTTGTGACTTATGACATTCATTCTACCACACACACACACGCACAGAGTAACTTACACTCACACACATATACTAACACACGACAAATAATATGTTTATGGCTGAGTATTCCACAACCATACATGTGTTTATTGTAATTCCATGACAAAATCATCATGTCAATATATATGACAGATGAGTAGATCATCATCACTGGTTTACATCCATTATTCCACACTAGCATGGGTTAGACTTGTTGTCTTGTTGTGGGCAAGTCAGGTGACCATGTCTTGTTCGTACAAAACTGATTTTAGCTTATTCTACAGCTGGATGTCATTCCTAATGATAACCTCATTTACAGTGTAGACTGGGTGCTTTTTGTCATGACACCTACATGACCATTTTACAAAGTGGACTGGGTGCTTTTTGTTGTGACACCTACACAACCACTTTACAGTGTGGACTGGGTGCTTTTTGTTGTGACACCAACACAACCACTTTGCAATAATGACTGGGTGCTTTTTGTCATGACACCAAAATATCAACTTTACAGAGTGGACTAGGTTCTTTTTGTTGTGTCACCAACGCAACTACTTTACAGAGTGGACTGGGTGCCTTTTGACATGATACCAACACAACCATTTTACAGAATGGACTGGGTGCTTTTTGTTGCGAAACCTACTCATCCACTTTACAGTGTAGAATGGGTATTTTTGTTGTGACACCTACACTTCCACTTTACAGAGTGGACTAGGTCCTTTTTGTTGTGACACCTACACAAACACTTTAGGGAGTGGACTGGGTGCTATTTGTCATGACACCTACATGACCACTTTACAGAGTAGACTGGGTCTTTTTTTTGTGACACCTACTTGACCACTTTACAGTGTGGGCTGGGTGCTTTTTGCATGACACCTACACAATCACATTACAATGTAGACTGGGTTCTTTTTGTCATGACACCTACATGACCACTTTACAGTGTGGACTGGGTGCTTTTTGTCATGTCACCTACATGACCACTTTACTGTGTAGACTGGGTTCTTTTGTCATGACACCTATATGACCACTTTACAGTGTGGACTGGGTCCTTTTTGTTGTGACACCTACACAACCACATTAGAATGTAGACTGAGTGCTTTTTGTCATGACACCTATACAACTACTTTACAGTGTGGACTGGGTACTTTTTGTTGTGACACCTACATGACTACTTTACATTGTGGATTGGTTACTCTCCGTCATGACACCTACATGACCACTTTACAGTGTGAACTGTGTGCTTTTTGTCATGAGACCTACACATCCACTTAACAGAGTGGACTGGGTCCTTTTTGTTGTGACACCTACACAACCACATTACAATGTAGACTGAGTGCTTTTTGTCATGACACCTACACCACCACTTTACAGTGTGGACTGGGTACTTTTTGTTGTGACACCTACATGACTACTTTACAGTGTGGACTGGTTACTCCCCGTCATGACACCTACATGACCACTTAACAGAGTGGACTCGGTGCTTTTTGTTATGACACCTATACAACCACTTTACAATAATGACTGGTACTTTTTGTTGTGACACCTACATGACCACTTTACAGTGTGGACTGGATGTCTTTGTTGTGACACTTACACAACCACTTTACAGAGTGGACTGAGTACCTTTTGTTGTGACACCAACACATCAACTTTACAGAGTGGACTGGGTGCATTTGTTGTGACTTGTACACTACCACTTTACAGTCTAAAGGTGGTGTGTATAGAAGTGGGAGTGTGGGAGTTTGGAAAGGAGTATAGTGGTTACGAGGGGCCTACTAGATGTATGTTTGAGTCCGTGCACGTTGGAAAGCAGGCCTTCTGTATTGCTGCATAAATCTGAAGATCTCTATCCTGTGTCATTGTCTTTGAGAGTTGCAATTGTGCAAAGTCATCTTTTATCACCTCATCCCAGGTCTTCCTGGGTCTTCCGCCTTCATAACTTCCATCAACTTTGATTGCCCAGCACATTTTTATACAGCTGTCATCCTTTATACCCATCACATGACCATACCAATGTAATCTACTCTCTTGTATACTGCATCTGATCCCTCTCATACCTAATTTCACTCTCATTTACACTTTGCCCAACCCTAGGGAGGTTGCCACACCATGGCATAACTGAAGACTTCTCTTGAGCCCAATATTTTTCTTTCATTGAGATGAGAAAACTGCTTGAAATGTGAGGAGTATTAATGGAGAGAAATAGCTAAGGAGTGGTAGTGGAAGGGGCATGGCAGGGGTGTAGATTGCAGACCACACATAAGTATCAAGCAGTCTAGCCTCCATTCTGAGAGAAAAGCCCTTTGTTGTCAACAGATGGAACAGTACTCTAAACTTCTTCCAGCCTGTCCTTATCCTGGGTATTACACTTTTAGAGATTCTTCCTCCACTGCTAACTTGATCACCGAGATATTGAAATATGTCATCTGTAATTCTAGGGAGCCTCCCTGACAGTTGTAGGAATCTATTTCATGTGTGGTCTGTGTCCTCACTTCTCATGTACATCATGTCACATATATAATCTATCTTTCCCATTAACCTGCCTGTAATCACACTGCAAGGCTTGTGTCCACAGATTATACTGTGTTCTTTATGGAATTACTGCCCACTAAAATACACCCAGTACACTCTGTAATGATTACTTCTAAGATAAAATACCAAGATAGATACTTTTAGAACCCCCCACCCTGGTGAACTCTAAGGTCATCCAACCTTTCAAACCAATCCCAGCCCTTGTAGCAATTCTTGAAAGGGACTTTCACAACAGTCTGCAACCACACCTATCCCCTGCCTCCTCCTTCTTCTACTCCTCTCCCACTCCTCCTTCACCCCCCCCCCCCCTCCTTCTTCTACTCCTTCCCTCCTCCTTCTACCCCCTCATTCTACTCCTCTCCCCCTCCATCACCCTCCTCCTTCTTCTACTCCCTCCCTCCTTATGCTCCCTCCCCCCTCATTCACCCCTCCTTCTACTCCTCTCCCCCAACACCAGTCAAAACCAAAGAATTAACAGAGGCAACAACAGACAAGACAGACAACTCAATTCTCCTCTCTCAATATTTATGTGAAAATTAATTTTTCTTCCCCTCTGTATTGGGTGGATTGGCAGTATCGGTAGAGGGTCCGACGCCATGCTTTCCAGCAGTTACCTCCCTTTACAGACTGAGTTCAAATCCCGTTGAGGTTAACTTTTCTTTCATCCTTTCGGGGTCGATAAAATAAAGTACTGGGGTAATTGCTGGCCTTACGGGGTCGATAAAATAATGTACTGGGGTAATTGCTGGACTTACGGGGTCGATAAAATAAAGTACTGGGGTAATTGCTGGCCTTACGGGGTCGATAAAATAATGTACTCGGGTAATTCCTGGCCTTACGGGGTCGATAAAATAATGTACTAGGGTAATTCCTGGCCTTACGGGGTCGATAAAATAAAGTACTGGGGTAATTCCTGGCCTTAAGGGCTCGATAAAATAATGTACTGGGGTAATTGCTGGCCATACGGGGTCGATAAAATAATGTACTGGGGTAATTCCTGGCCTTACGGGGTCGATAAAATAATGTACTGGGGTAATTCCTGGCCTTACGGGGTCGATAAAATAATGTACTGGAGTAATTCCTGGCCTTAAGGGCTCGATAAAATAATGTACTGGGGTAATTGCTGGCCATACGGGGTCGATAAAATAATGTACTGGGGTAATTCCTGGCCTTACGGGGTCGATAAAATAAAGTACTGGGGTAATTGCTGGCCATACGGGGTCGATAAAATAAAGTACTGGGGTAATTGCTTGCCATACGAGGTCGATAAAATAAAGTACTGGGGTAATTCCTGGCCTTACGGGGTCGATAAAATAATGTACTGGGGTAATTCCTGGCCTTACGGGGTCGATAAAATAATGTACTGGGGTAATTCCTGGCCTTACGGGGTCGATAAAATAAAGTACTGGGGTAATTCCTGGCCTTACGGGGTCGATAAAATAATGTACTGGGGTAATTCCTGGCCTTACCGGGTCGATAAAATAATGTACTGGGGTAATTCCTGGCCTTACGGGGTCGATAAAATAAAGTACTGGGGTAATTCCTGGCCTTACGGGGTCGATAAAATAATGTACTGGGGTAATTGCTGGCCTTAAGGGCTCGATAAAATAATGTACTGGGGTAATTGCTGGCCTTACGGGGTCGATAAAATAATGTACTGGGGTAATCGCTGGCCTTAAGGGCTCGATAAAATAATGTACTGGGGTAATTGCTGGCCTTACGGGGTCGATAAAATAAAGTACTGGGGTAATTCCTGGCCTTACGGGGTCGATAAAATAATGTACTGGGGTAATTCCTGGCCTTACGGGGTCGATAAAATAATGTACTGGGGTAATTCCTGGCCTTACGGGGTCGATAAAATAAAGTACTGGGGTAATTCCTGGCCTTACGGGGTCGATAAAATAAAGTACTGGGGTAATTGCTGGCCTTGTGCCAAAACTAGAAACAATTATTATTATTTGTATAAATTTCAGTGTAATTTCAAAACATTAATTTATTTATAAAGTGGATATTTCCACATTTAATAATGGCACTGGGTTCAGCATTATATACATTGTCAATTGTGGATATACATAATATCGTTAAGTTGCATATTTATACAAATAATAATTGTTTCTACTTTTGGCACAAGGCCAGCAATTACCCAGTACAATACTGGTACTTTATTTTATCGACCCCGTAAGTCGATAAAATAAAATACCAGTAATGTACTGGGTAATTGCTGGCCTTGTGCCAAAAGTAGAAACAATTATTATTTGTATAAATATGCAACTTAACGATATTATGTATATTCACAATTGACAATGTATATAATGCTGAACCCAGTGCCATTATTAAATGGAAAAAGTGCATGCCTGGACAATATGTAAAGAAAATATGACAATATGTAAAGAAATATGTAAAGAAAATAAACCGAATACTCTGATGGCTGGATAATCTTTAAGATTGTCTTAAAGCATGAAAAATGCATTTTCACCTAATGCGGGCCCTAGGGGATCAAGAAAGTGAATTTTTTTTATGTGCATAATATACCTTGAAATTTTGGGAAAATCGGCTAGACATAACGCCTCAAAAATCCCCTAAAAAGCTGAAAAAAATGATGTTTTTCACTTAATGCAGGCCCTAGGCCATAAACAAGTTGGATTTTCTTTGCTCACGGTATGAAGAAGAGACTGACTAATACATAGTTACAATTTCAGGGAAATCGGTCTGACGTAACGCCTCAATCCCTAATAAGCTGAAAAAACGCAGTTTTTCACCTAATGCGGGCATAGGGGATCAAAAAGTTGAATTCATGTGCATAACACTCCCTGAAACATAAGTAATACACATGTAAAGTTTGAAAAAAATCGGTTGGGTACTTCTCAAGTTTTAGGGATTCAAACTCACAGACACACACACAGACAGACAGACATCCTCAGTTTTATATATATAGATACATATATAATGAAAATGCAACCACACAGCTCACCATTTTATTCATATATATATATATATATATATATATATATATATATATATATATATATATATATATATAAAATGTATATATGTATATAATATAAGTATATATATATATGTGTGTGCATGTATATATATATGTATATATTATATATATTTGATGGCTACAAACTCTGCCAAGAGTATTGCAATCTCTTGTCAGATTCAGATGTGGGACGCTCGGATATGGCTTTTCAAGCCTGCTAGAGACTTGCACTCCTTCACACACTGACAACTATGGATCTCTCTGGTTTGAGGTCCTGCATCAGGTTGCCCGTGAACCCTCACAAAACCGTGGAGATCAAACTTCACTGGTTCTCTTTGAACATGGCTGCGACTGTGGCTCCTGAGACCAGATTTGCTCAAGTAAACTTTTCCACACTCAGGGCACTTCAACTCAATGGAGACCGATAATTTCGAGAGATACACCAGGCCATTGCTTACGCACGTCCCATTTGATCTTCAAAATTATGGACCCCACCATTCACCATTCCACGCCAAGTTTCTCTTTCAAGAGTTTCTATCTCCCAGTCAGCCATCATCAAACCAGTTTTTTTCAATGAGTCCTTTAACCAATCCTTGAATCGAAGCCTTGGCTTGTGAGGTGGTCTCTTACCCTCACGAAGCTCGCCATACAAGAGTTGTTTTGGGATTCGATCAACCTCCATTCTATAGAAGTGTCCGGTCCATCGCAAACGCCGTTGGTGGATGATACTCTCAATGCTCAGACACTCCCTTCTCTCAAGGACCTCAACATCACTCACATGCTTCTGCCACTTGATACCGAGCATCTTTCTGAGACACTGCTGGTTAAACCGTTCCAGTCTGTGGATATTCCGTTTGTAAGCAACCCATGTCTCACACTCATACAGCAAAGCTGACAGTACACATGCAGCATACACTCTCACCTTGGTCCTCATTGTGATTCCTCACCTGCATCAAAGACGGTTGTTGACCCTCCAAATGACTCACTTGCCTTACTAACACGTAGACCAACTTCTGCATCCAGAGAGCAGGTCACACTCAGAGTACTCCCCAAATACACAAATGTGTCAGCAGCCTTCAGCTTTTGATCGTATACGTATATGGAGGGTTTATTGAAAACTTTATCCGGAGCAGGTTGGTACATGACGACAGTCTTCTTCAGACTGATTGTCAGTCCCAAAGCACTGCACGCATTGGAAAAAGAATCCATAAGGTGTTAAGAGTCACTCTGGGAGTGTGCAAAGTGATCACAATCATCTGCATATAAAAATTCTCTGATCAAGGTACTCAGTACCTTAGTGTTGGCAGTGAGACGCCTAAGGTTAAACAGCTTGCCGAAAGTGCTATATCTGAGATAGATACCATGTTGACAATCCTTGAAGGCCATGAAGAACACCATCGCGAAATACAAGGCAAACAAAGTTGGTGCAGGTATATCACCCTACTTGACACCATTCTCAACCGAGATTGGCTCAGACAGTTTACCTCCAACATTCCCCCATGCCTGCATGTCATCGTGGAAGAGTTTCAAAATGTTCACAAACTTTTCAGGACAGCCCAATCTCTGTAAATTAACCCACAAAGCCTTCCGATTAACGGTGTCAAATGCCTTGGTCAGATCGACAAAAACTTGGTATAAGTTCATGCGCTGCTCAATGCATTTCTCTTGAAGTTGCTTGGCCGAGAAGATAATGTCAACAGTGCCTCTGCCAATTCCTAAAGCCATATTGTGACTCAGGAAATACTTCAACAGCAATGTGCTGTATCAATCTGTCCAACAATATCCTGCACAAGATCTTCCCAGCCACAGATAGCAGTGAAATACCTCTGTAGTTGCCACAGTCATCTTTGGCTCCCTTTCCTTTGTAAAGTACCACCATCAGTGTATCTTTCCAATCTTGTGGCACATCTTCTTCATTCCAAACATTCACAAAGAGATCAGTGAGGCGGTTTAAGATGTTATCACCAGCACACTTGAAAATCTCAGCACTCAGTCCATCTATTCCAGGTGACTTGTCGCTGTTTAATTTGGCAATGGCCTTCGCCACCTCATCAAATGAAGGAGGATCAGCCATTGCCAGCTTTGTAGGTCTGGATGGAATCGACCGGATGAACTCATCATCAATTTCTGATGGTCTGTTGAGAAGCTCATCAAAGTGGTCATGCCACCTGATCAGGATTTCCTTCGGGTCTCTGAGCAATTCCTTGCCGTCCTAGGAGCGAAGTGGTGATATTTGTGAACCGGTCGGACCATACACCTCCCTGAGCAGACTGTATAGGAGCTTTGTATCATGTCTATCTCAGGCCTTCAGGATTTCATCAGCCTCTTGGATCCACCAGGTATTCTGCATCGCTCTCAATCGATGTTACACATGTGCCTTGATCTGCCTGAAGGTCTAGTCACTCCTGTCAGAACATGTCTCACTCAACAATGATGTCAGCACTTTTTGTTTCTCTTCAAGCAAGGTCTGGATTACTGGATCATTTTCATCGAACGAGTCTTTATGCTTTCTGTTGGTATGACCCCAAACTCCAGCAATAACATCATAGACGGTTTTCTTCAATGATTCCCAAGTGTTTTTACATTCCATGGACTCAAGGGACCTCGACAGCTCAGCTCTGACTTTCTCTGTTTTCAGACAAGCCATGTTTAGTTGTTTTGGAAGTGCAACCTTCTTCCCCCTTACTTTGGGCTTCACAACAAATTGAAACTTGGCGCGCACCAAACGATGATCAGTCCAACATTCCGTGTCTCGCAATACACGAACCAATGTGATATCCCTGACATCACGTTTTCTCGTTAAAACAAAGTCAATAAGGTGCCACTTCTTGGAACCATGGATGCATCCAAGTTGTCTTATATTTGTCTTTCTGCTGAAAGAGCGTGTTCCCAACAACAAGATCCATCTCAGTGCATATCTGCAACAGAAGTAGGCCATTGTTATTGCACTTACCTACTCCATGCCTGCCCATCACACTCCAAGCTTCCCAGTCATTACCAACACGTGCATTAAAATCGCCAAGGATGACAATTTTGTCTGCATAAGGTACACCATGGATGACCTCTCTCAAAGACATGTAGAAACTTAGTTTTTCATCATCACTGGCACACACAGTAGGAGCGTATACACTGACCAGAGTCAAAAAGCGGTTTTGAATCAGAGGGACTCTCATGGACATTATCCGATCATTGAATCCACAAGAAAGATTTTCCAGCTTTGAGACGATTCCATTCCTGACTGCAAATGCGACCCCTGCCTCTCTCCTACAACCCTCTGCTCCATCACTCCAATAGAAGGTATATCCACCCTTCTGTGAATTGACCCTCACCTGCCAATCTCGTTTCTGAAAGAGCAACGATGTCCATGCTAAAGCGATCGAGTTCCATCGACACCAAAGCAGATCTTCTTTTAGGGCGAGTTTTACTGGACTGGGAATGCAGTAAAGTTCTTACATTCCAACATCTAATATTCAGAGGTTTGAACCTCCTTGCAGTTGTAGGATGACGACCGGACCCACTCTGCGGTGCCATGGGACACCTGCCGGGCCAGACCCATTCACAATAAGTTCCAGAGCCCTTACTGCCATTGACTTCAAGGTTATCATGTCATCATAGAGTTTGGTGCACTTTTAGGTTATGGCTAGCCACACGAACCAGTAACAGATCCAGAACAAGCGATGCCTGTGCTTTAAAGTTTTTTTAAGTGGGGAAAGGCCTTGCACGCGACCAATCCCACTCTCTGAGCATCGAAAACACTACCCGAAAAGGAAAACTGGTCAACATCATCGGATGCTTCCAAAGCCGCAGGTTTTTTTTTCAGCGTTTCCCTCTCCTAGATAGGTGTTGTGACAACAACAGGGGGCCCTTCACTCCCAGCTAAATAAAAAAATTAAAAAAAGTACTATTTAATGGCCGTTGACTCTGCCGAGTTCCTCCGCCCTTTGCCAAGCTTTGTATTTCATCCTGCAGGGTGTCCAAATATCACCCTCCTCACCAAGCAAGCTTGGTGAGGTTGCCGGTTTAGTCGCCGACGACCCGACCATGAGACAGGTAGTACTGGGTTACATGTTACCAGTAGCATTCGAGAGCCACCTGACATATACATACATATATACATACATATATACATATATACATACATATATACATATATACACACATATATACATATATACACACATATATATATACACTATACATATATATGTATATATACACACATATATACATATATATATATACACACGCATATATACATATATACACATATACACATACACATATATACATATATACACATATATACATATATACACATATATACACATATATACATATATATACACATATATACATATATATATACACATATATACATATATATATACACACATATACATATATATACACACACATATACATATATATACACACACATATACATATATATACACACATACACATATATACATATATACATATATATATATATACACACATATATATATATACACACATATATACATATACACACATATATACATACATATATATACACACATATATACATATACACACATATATACATATATATATATATATATACACATATATACATATATATACACATATATACACATATATACATAAATATACACATATATACATATATATATATACACACATATATATATATACACACATATATATATACACACACATATATATATACACACATATATACATAGATATATACATATATACACATCATCATCATCATCATCATCGTCGTTTAACGTCCATCTTCCACGCTAGCATGGGTTTGGACGGGAATTTTCCCACTTAAAGCAAGATTGGTTGTCTTGCTCGTATAGGACTGTCTGGCGGGTTTTCTACGGCTGGATGCCCTTCCTAACACCAACCACGTTTACAGTGTGGACTGGGAGGTTTTTACCGTGTTGCCTACACGGCCACATTACAGCGTGGACTGTGTGTTTTTTTGTCTTGACACCTACACGACCTCATTTATTTAGGACTGGATGTTGTGGTACCAACATAACTTTACAGATAAAGTGGTGTTGTTGATGGGGGTGAGGGGATAGGGTAGTGGGACGGTGGTGTATTTTGGTAAGAGGTGCCTACTGACTGTAGGTTTCGCTTTGCACTTAGGCAAGGCGGGTCTTCTGTATTACTGCGTAGCGCCAAAGATCTCGGTCCAGTGACATTGTCTTGGAGAGGTGTAAGTGTGTGAGGTCAGAATTTATCAAGTCGTCCCAGGTTTTTCGGGGTCTGCCTACTCCGTGGCTACCGTCTATTTTGATCGCCCTGCACTTTTTTATACAGCTGTCGTCTTTCATGTGCATCACATTACCATACCAACGTAGTCTTCTCTCGAGTAAACAGCATCTGATCCCTCTTATTCCTAATTTCTCACTTAGTTCATTTATGCTTTGCCGTTCACGTATATTACTATTACGCATCCAATGGAGCATGCAAGCTTCGTTCCTCTCCAGTCTGCGCAGATCCTCTGCACACAATGCCCAAGTCTCACTGCCTTGCAACATTGATGTTCGTATGCAGGCATCAAACAGCCTGCCTTTCATTTTTAGAGAGAAACCTTTAGCGGCCAATAGTGGTATAAGCTCTCTGAACTTTTTCCATCCTGTTCTGACTCTAGCTACTGTGCTTTCAGAGCACCCTCCACCACCGCTGAATTTGTCACCCAGGTAACGGAAGGTGTCCACTATTTCTATAGAACCATCTGTGCAATGGAATGAGCTAGTATTCTGTGGGCACTTGCTGCTACTTATTGCACCTGAGCACTGGCCACATATATAATCTATATTCTTAGTAACCTTACCTGTGACCCCACTACATCTTTTATGCACCCATACTTGGGATATAAAATGGAGTTTCTGCCTACTCCTTTCCTACACACTGAACACGGCCATTTCCCAGATGGGACCAGTGCCCTATTTTCATTCCTCCATACTAGAACTTTAGTCTTAGACAGGTTAATTTTAGCTATAAGAGTTGCCATGGGCAGCCGGTCTGGAACTCCTCTGTTATAGCCTGAAGGGCAATAATAAATAGGAGGGGGCTAAGACAGAGCCCTGATGAAGAACTTTTACACTAAATTCTTTACTATATTCATGGAGGCACATGGCTTAGTGGTTAGAGCATTGGCCTTGCAATCGAAAGGTTGTGAGTTCAATTCTCAGACCGGGTGATGTGTTGTGTCCTTGAGCAAGACACTTTATTTCACATTGCTCCAGTTTACTCAGCTGTAGAAATGAGATGATAGGACAGGGGTCCCTATCATTCCACTGCAAAGTGGTCGTGGAGGTGCCACGGCAAAAAAGCACCCAGCCCACAGTGTAAAGTGGACGTGTAGGCGCCACGGAAAAAAAGCACCCAGCACCCACTGTAAATGAGGTTGGTGTTAGGAAGGGCATCCAGCTGTAGAAATCAAGCCAGAATCAGTTCACGTCCCACCCTTGCAAACAGGGAAAAGCGGACGTAAAATGATGATGATTCGTTGTTAATTCTAACCTTGCTGACTTTTTCTTCATACATGGCTTGTATAGCTCTGACAAGCAATTCATCAACACCTAGTTTTCTAAGAGTCCACCAGATAATGGAGCGGGAAACTCTGTCAAAGGCTTTCTCCAAGTCAACAAAAGCTAAGTATCGGGGTTTACTTTTAGCTAGGTACTTCTCCTGTAGTTGTCGTACAAGGAAAAGAGCGTCTGTGGTACTTTTACTTGACACAAACCCAAACGGCATTTCGTCTAGATCAATTCGCTCTCTTATTAATTGCGCTATAACTCTTTCTGTGACCTTCATGACCTGGTCAATTAATTTAATGCCTCTATAGTTTCCCCTATATAGGGCATCTCCTTTACCCTTGTAGCAGTTAATGATGATGATGCTGTTATGCCAGTCATTTGGTATAACCCCATTCTGTATGACATGGTTTACTATCTGGGTGACCATAGTGTGTCCCACCGATCCAGATGCTTTCAACATTTCAGCAACTATCTCTGAAGGCCCAGCTGCTTTGCCTGTCTCCATATCTTTGATTGCCTTACTTATTATACAACCTTCAACTTGCACTGCTGGTTCCTCTATTGGATTGATTTGGGGCAGACTATCTTGTTCCCACTTATTCTCCTCATTTAGTAGCCTCTCGTAGTGACACTTCCAAGCTACCTTTTTATCTGTATCAGTGATGACAAGTATACCATCATCATTACGGGCACACTTCTCCCCGACAATATCACGGTTTTCCTTGACGCATTGCCTAGCAATCCTGAACACCTCACGTTTTTGGTCCTCGCGTTGTAGAACATGCTTGAACTTTATTTCCTCTGCTTCCCTTCTTGCAAAGTACACTTGTCTCCTAGCTTCCCTCCTGGCCACTTGATAGTCTTCTCTACTTCCCCCATCCTGCCATACTTTCGAAGCTCTCTTTTTGGCCTTGATTGACTCCTCCACCTTACTGTTCCACCACCATGTTACTCTCCTCCTGCCTATAGGTCTGCTCCAGCTACAGATTTCATCTGTCGCCTTCAGCAAGTTAACTTTCAGGAATTCCAACTGTTCCTCTATACTGTATGTCTCTAATTGCTCTTCTTTACTGTCAAAAGCATGAAGTAATATGCTTTTAAATTTGTTACTGGCTGTGGGGTCCTTTAACTTTCATATTCTTCTTCTCAGGGTAGTACTCCTCTGTTGTCGAATACGTCTCGTCCTGACTATGAGGTCACTAACTATGAGCTATGTTGGGAGGTGCATTCTTCACGGGGGAGGGAAATAGTGTTTACAACAGACACTTTTTCACATCTTCTGGTAAGGATATAATCTATCTGACTGGCATGTTCCCTTGATCTATAGGTGATCAAGTGATTGTCTGGTTTTTTAAAGTTTGTGTTACAGATATGTTTCTTTTATGAAAGTTTGTGTTACAGATAGTTAGGTTATTAGAGTTACAGAATTCCAGGATTCTAAAGCCTTCCTCATTTCTGGTACCAAACCTGTAGCCACTATGGATTCCATCATAGCTATCATAATGTTGTCCAACATGACCATTTAGGTCGCCAACAATTATGTTGTCACTGTCGGTTAGTTGGGAGGTAGTGAGCATTAGCGACTCATAGAATCTGTCTTTAATAACGCCAGGCAGTCCACATTGGGGTGTGTAAGCAGATATTATTGTCCCCCTTTGCCCACCCGTCTCTTAAAGTAGCAGTAAAACATTGAACAATATTGAGTCAGCTTTTATAAAGTCGTTTGTCAAATAAGAGAACAGAGAGACAATACCAGTAACCACGAGAGAGACAACCAACCAACCATAATTATATAATAAATCAAAGTGAAAACAAAACAATATAATTCAACAGATTTTTCCAGATAAATCTTGCAAAACAATTTTTACCACCACCAACACCAACATAATTTCATCAACACACATATTATACATATATATACATATATATCTTTCATTTTCTAACCTTAATCCCTAACAAATCCCACCCCCTCCAGTTCTAAAAATAGCAAATTCTTCCAGAAAGATAGACAGGGAAAAAGCAGCAAAAAAACAGAAGAGAGGAACCCAGTATTTGACTGGTACTTTTATTCATAAAAAGATAAAGTGAGAAAAATAAAGAGAGGAAGAATTCACATCAGTATTTCACTGGTACTTTTTTTATCAACCTCCAAGGGATGAAAGACAAAGTTGACCTCGGCGGGATTTCAACTCAGAGAGCATAGAACAAAAAGGAATACTGCAAGGTATTCTAATAACTCCCACCTTATATGACATTTCATATATATATATATATATATATATATATAACAATTGTATATATGCATGTGTGTATATACAACAAAATGATGAAATTAATTAAATGGAAAATTTTTCCCCAATACAAAACGTAAAAATAAATTTAACAAAGCTTTTTTTTGAAGAAATTAATTATATTTAATTTTTTTTTTAAGAAATAAATGAAATTAAACTTTTTATTTTTTAAGAAAAAAATTAAATATAAATCTGACTGACCTGCAGCCATTTGACTTCCCGTGGGTGATTATGAAGTGGCAGGAGCTGGTGTGCTGAGATCTAACTGGTATGCAGGTGACAGAGACATATTTCCACCAGGAGCCTGGAATATGGAAAGTATAAAACGCACACTGGTATTTATAAGGATCTCAATAAGGAATTACACATGACAATGAAAGACATAGGCGTTAACTAATTATGTAGGCGTTATCTAATTTGCAGTCAACATACACACACACCCACTAATATCATCATCATTTTACGTCTGCTTTTCCCTGCTTGCAAGGGTTGGATGGGTCCTATTCAGCACAGCATCTCTCCACTTGTCACGGTCCTTCGTCATCTCCTCGGTGAGATTTGAGGTCTGCTCTCACCACCTCCGCCCATGTTTTTCGTGGTCTACCTCTACTGCGTCTTCCTTCTACTGGGATTTCTTGGCACTTCTTTACCCGGCGGTCATCCTACATTCGCATCACATGTCCATACCATCTCAGCCTTCTCTCCTGCACACCACAACTTATCCCTCTTATACCCAGTTTCTTTCTCAACTCGTCTATGCTTGGTCGTTCACGCACTTTGGCATTGCACATCCAATGGAGCAGGCTTGCTTCATTTCTCTCTAGCCGTCGCATATCTTCTACAGTTGCTGCCCATGTCTCACTACCATGCAGCATCACGGATCTCACACATATGTGTGTATGTATGTATCTGTGTGTGTGTGTATAATTGTGAACCTGGTGGTGGGGATGGAGGTGGTAGTAGTTGTTTGGGCGGAAATTTCATTGAGATGAAAGAAGTTTTGACAGTCAGTGTGGGTATGTGTGTGTATGTGTAACAACAACAACACAAACACCGCCACCACTCCCAACAACACCGCCAATCCAAACAACACCAGCAAAAACTAAAACATGATTTATTATTCTGTGAAGAAATTAAATATTTTGATCAGAACAATGTGAAATATATGTGTGTGTGAGTGTATGCATGTATGTGTGTACTTGTATATCGTAATTTCTATGTCTATATTTATGAGAAAGAAGGATAGAGAATCAACAGATCATGTATATAAATAGCTATTCAGTTTCATATATACACACCCACCCAAAAATTAAAACTTAACCCTATCAATTCTTCTACAAATTGATGAATCCTGTCTTATCTAAGTGACAATCATATTTAAACAATAAAATACAACCCCAAACCTTGAAAATACCTAACCTGTTGCAGTAATTATGTCACATGAAATATCTTTCTTTTAACAGCATTCACTTAGCACTGACTGAGACCGAACCAGCCTTATCAAGGCATACATTCAATGACAGTTTTATCAAACGACAACATTTCCAGATAAAAGGGAAACAACTCCAATAATTTTATTAAAATATTGTAGAGTAATTTCCCTTTGCTAATTGGAATGCTGCATAAACAGATTTGTAGTCTTATGTAAACACACAAACACTATACACAATAACATATATATATATATATATACATACATACATATATATATGTACACATAAGTATATACATACATGACAATATACTATACCCCTACGACTCACAGCTACATCAAAACTAAAGCGCAACTATTTCAACGCTGGCAATCTAGCTCAACATATCAGAGCTACAAGTCATAATGTCAGAGTAAAAAGAAAAAAAAATTAAGCTTTTTAAACAAACGAGTTTTAGGAAATATATAAAATATAACCGGTGGCAATGTAATCCATCTTAGCAATTAATTATTATTGAAATTATATTTTAAAAACAAATAGATATTTAGTGCTCAATGTCTGTTCATGTGAGTGAGAGAGTGTGTGAGTGTATATATGTATGTGTGTGTTTTCCGCTTTCATTTTTTCACAAATTATTATCCGATAGAGGGACCAGCTATTCACAAAGACGAATATAGGGTTAGGGCATCAAAAGTAGCTACTAAACTGGTTGCACGCATCGTCAATCAAGTTATATATATGGCTGAGTCATACCCAAAGACTGGTGCAGCAGTATTCTTATAAATTGCGACAAAGGTAAAAAGGGATGCTCTGGAAATGAGCAATTATAGGGGCATCAAACTGATGGATCAGGTTATGAAAGTGACAGAAAGAATACTATTGCAACTAATTAGAAAGGGCCAAACTAAATGAGATGCAGTTTGGTTTTATGCCTGGGAAAAGTACAACAGATGCCCTCTTCTTAGTGATACAACTACAAGAGAGGTTCTTAGAGAAGAATGAGCCACTATACTTAGCTTTTGATGACTTAGAGGAGGTCTTTGATAGTGTACCACGATCTGTCATCTGGTGGTCTCTAAGGAAAATAGGTGTAGAGGAATGGCTTGTGAGGACAGTGCAAGCTAAGTACAGAGGTTCTGTCAGTAAAGTGAGAGAAGTAATGGAGTTTATTGAGGAATTCCAGATACAAGTAGGAGTGCATCAGGGCTCTGTCCTCAGCCCGCTCTGGTTCATTATAATTCTCCAAGCCATAACACGAGTTTAAGACTGGCTGCCCATGGGAACTTCTCTAGGCTGACAATCTGGTACTTATAGCAGATTCAGTAGAGGAACTAGAGAAGAAATTCTGTCTATGGAAAAATCAGTTGGAATCAAGAGGACTGAGAGTGAACCTAGCTAAGACAAAAGTATTGATAAGTAGAGAAGAGGACAAAACTCTGATTCCATCAGGGAAATGGTCATGTTCAATATGTAGCAAAGGAGTTGGGATAAATTCTATAAAATGTACACAATGCAGATCCTGGGTACACAAGAGATGTAGTGGGATAGCAGGCAAACTAACAAGTAGGGAGAAATACGTATGCAGTTGTTGTACAGAACTTGACAGTAGAAGACGCAGTGATAGACACATTTATCACATGAAGGTGGGTTCTATAGAAGTGGGTGATAGCTTCCGCTACCTAGGTGATCTGATTAGAATGGGAGGGGATGTTCCGAGACCATAATATCTAGAATAAGGACGGGCCGGAAGAAATTTAGGGAGCTGCCTCCTCTGTTGACAAAGAAGGATTTCTCCCTGCGTACGAAAGGACGGTTATATGATGACTGTGTGAGATGCGCGATGCTGCATGGTAGTGAGACTTGGGCAGCAACTGCAGAGGATATGTGATGGCTGGAGAGAAATGAACGACTAAGCTGCGTGCAGGAGAGGCGGTTACGCTGGTATGGACATGTGATGCGTATGAAGGATGACAGCTGCATAAAAAGGTGCAGAGCACTAGAAGTTGATGGAAACCGCGGAGTGGGGAGACCCAAGATGACTTGGGATGAGGTGATAAAAGCCGACCTTACCCAACTACACCTCTCAAAGACAATGACACACGACCGTGACTTCTGGCGTCACACAGTAATACAGGGTACCCGACCTCCCATGGGTACATGCTGAAGCATATAAACAATATACCCCCCCCCCCACCGCAAGGTGGTCGTGGAGGTGCCACGGCAAAAAAGCACCCAGCCCACACTGTAAAGTGGACGTGTAGGCGCCACGAAAAAGCACCCAGCACTCACTGTAAATGAGGTTGGTGTTAGGAAGGGCATCCAGCTGTAGAAATCAAGCCAGACCAGTTCCTGTATGAGCAAGGCATGGTCAGCCGACCAGACACTGCACACAACAGGACAACCCGTCTAACCCATGCTAGCGTGGAAGAACGGACGTAAAACGGTGATGATGATGATGATGAGGCATGGAGGACTTCAGGGAGAAACTGTTTAACTGGGATAAGTTGTAGCGTGTGGGAGAGAATACTGTGTTGCTATAGACATGTGATGCGCATGGAGGATGACACCTAGGTAAAGAAGTGCCAAGAAATCCCAGTAGAAGGACAACACAGTAGAGGAAGACCACGAAAAATACGGGCGGAGCTGGTGTGAGCAGACCTCAAATCTCTAAAGCTCAATGAGGAGATGACGAAGGACCGTGACAAGTGGAGAGATACTGTGCTCAATAGGTTCGTCCCACCCTTGCAAGCAAGGAAAAGCGGACGTAAAGTGATGAAGATGATGACAAGACTTGTTGAAATTTAAACATCAACTAGGTAGATATGTATGCATGTGTGTGCAGCTATCCATCTATTTGTGTGTGCTTGTGTTCATTTTCACTTATGTGTGCATCTGTATATGCTTAGTATTTAGATGCACACCATCTCCAATGTTTCAAATATTTTTTATCATACTTAAATCGATTATACTTCGAATTACAAATATAGTCGTCTTCTTTCTATTTCTCTAAAGCAAAGCTTCACAACTATGAACGTATAGTCAGGGTTGACCATGTGCAAATGTTTCCTTATTTCTGCATAGAGAGTAATACAGATAAACAAATTATATTATCTTCACCAACAAACGCTATATTGTCTCTCACTTTCAAGGATACGCTTTTGCAATAAAACAACAGGAAATAAAGACAAACTATCTGATTCCCTAATATATAATATTATATTGGTATCTGCTTGGCAGCGAACTCCAACTGCTGAGCGTCGTCTGTTATGCTTCCGATTCATTGCTTTTCACCGGAACAATCCACAACTACTCTTTCTATGTCTTAAAACGTTGCTGTAACGCCCAATGTTTACTCTCGGGGATGACCTTTCTAGGGATTGCATTCTTCACTCTTTTCGCCACATCTTTCCACAGCTTCTTCACATCGGTCACATCTTCAATGTTCAATCTGCACAATTTCCACTTCTTTTCGCATCTAGGTCTTTTGTGTACATCCCTATCTATTCTGTGACTCAGTTAGTCTTAGTTTCAAGTTCTAATATTGTAAAATAATATCTTTCAACATGGGTGACAATATAGCACTTGTTGCTGAAGATAGACTTTTATCATCTATATTATTCTCACTCTCCAGCTTCCAGGTAACATATCTATTCATAATATTTGTGTGTGTGTCGTAATTTGTCTATATTTGAGAAAAGGATAATGATAAAAAGATATATACAGGGAGGAGGAGAGTGACTTGGTGGTGGAACAATATGGTAGATGAGGCAGTTAAGGTTAAAAGACAGGCATGGAAAGAAAGGAAGAACAGGGCACATTACATAGAGACGAGGAGGGAAGCTAGGCGACAAGTATACTTAGCTAGAAGGGAGGCAGAGGATAGGAAATTCAAGCATGTTTTGCAACACGAGGAACAGAAACAGGAGGTGTTCCAGATTACGAGGCAGTGTGTTAGAGAGAATTGTGATGTCATTGGAGAGAAGTGTTTCCAGAATGATAAAGGTGAGCTTGCATTCACAAGTGCCCTATCCATATAGGAGGTAGCAGAGCGGAAGCCAAACAACATAGGCCAGTCTCCCTGACGTCACATATCAGTAAGGTCAAGGAGCGAATCGTCAGAAAGAAACTGATCACTTTCCTCGAGGAAAATGACTGCCCGACTAACACACAGCATGGCTTTCACCCAGGAAGAAGCTGCCTTACACAGCTGCTACATCATTAAGACTGGGTACTGAAACAAATGCTTGACAGCTCACATGTGGACATGATATATCTTGACTTTGCGAAGGCCTTTGACAAAGTCAACCACGGAATGATATGTCACAAACTACATGGACTCACCATAACTAGAAAAGTAGGTGAGTGGCTGCACGACTTCTTAAAGGAGAGAAGCCAGACAGTTGCAGCAAACGGGGGCCCTCTCAAAGGAAATATCAATAACAAGTGGGGTTCCCCAAGGCACAGTCCTCGGACCACTCCTGTTTTTGGTGGCTCTCTCAGACATACCCTCTGTAGTACATACAACAACATCCCTCACTAGCTATGCTGATGACACTAAGGTAGCACAGGCAATCAAAAACCCGGCTGATGCTGCCCTTTTACAACAAGGGCTGTATGCCATATGCAAATGGGCGGAAGACAACAACATGCAGTTTAATGCTGGCAAATTCCAAGCGCTACGCAATTCCTGCAAACACAAATACAGTACAACACAGTTACACCGGACCAGGAGGGACCGATATCCCTGGGTAAAAATCGATATGAGACTTGGGTATGGACATGAGCGATGATGCATCTTTTTCCTCTCACATGATGAAAGTGGCGACAATGTGCAGACGACTCGCTGGCTGGATCTTGAAGACTTTCCGGACAAGAGACCGAGACACCATGTTGACACTATGGAGGACATTTGTCCTAAGCCGCCTGGACTATTGCTCCCAGTTGTGGTCACCCCATAGTGTCAAACTAACCACGGAGCTTGAGGCAATCCAGCGAAGCTACACCAAGAGGATTGTGACTATGAAGGAGATAAGCTACTTGGCGAGGCTAAAAGAACTGAACCTCTACTCCTTGGAATGAAGACGGGAGAGATACGCAGTGATCTACATGTGGAAAATCCTGGAGGGACTAGCACCAAACTTTGGCATTGGGAGCTGGACCAACTGCCGAACAGGACGTCATTGTGTGGTGCCAAAGATCCCGTCTTCCATATCTAGAATAAGGAGCAGATATTGCAAAAGTCTGGGGTTCAAGGACCCTCAACTCTTCAACAAGCTGCCAAGGGATCTGAGAGATCTGCATGGTGTGGATATCTTCAAGAAACATGTCCACACCTTGCTATACAAGATCCTAGATGAGCCCACAGCAAGGCACGAGGGAAACCTAAGGGCAGCAGCAATGAACTCCCTGTTGCACCAGTGGCCAACCAATACAGGTTGGAGATTAAATGTGTAGCAACAAGGGCGGTGCCCCAGCATGGCCTCAGCCGGATGGCTGGAACAGGTAAAAGAGTATATATAGATATTTATATACATATATATATATATATATACAAAGTGTTAAAAGGATCAAATTTTAGTTTAGAACATTTATTTGCTGACAATTGTTTCTTCCAGAAACATGTTACTAAAATCCTATCATTCAGAACATTTAAGATACATAATTGTTATTAGTGTCAAAGGCATCATGTGGAGAATCAGGAGTTAAAAAGATGTTCTGCTTGAAAGAACACAATTACAGGCAGCACTGGTTGGCAGTGTAATAGGTATAAGTAAAAAGTACAAGCAAAAAAAACACAGGCATAAAAGTTATAAGCAATGTTTCAACATTCCTTATGCTCCGCTGATTCCAGACTTCCCTCTGGAAGAAACAATTGTCAGCAAATAAATGTTCTAATCTAAAATTTGATCATTTTAACACTTTGTATCTCGGCTCTGTAAAACACTTGAAAACTTGCATTGAGCCTTTTGTCATACCGGTAACCTTCCAGATCATTATATGGAAGGTCATCTTCAGAGGCTAAGAGAAAGAAAATAGAGCGATCTGAAGAAAGTGAAGAAGTTCGGCATGCCCGTCTAGCTGCTAACAGAGCCCAAACAGCTTTAGCAAGAGCACACAGTTTAGATGAAAGGGAACAAAGGACTGCTGCTACTCGAGAACAACAAATTAAGGAAGTTGCAAATCAGACGAAATGCTAATCAAGCACATCGTTCTACTGCCTGAGCAGGAGAACAAGCCACAAGTAGAATAAACTGGCTGATGGGGGCTTTTTCTGATGACCCCCAAAAGGACTACAGCAGTAATCGACAAAAGAACATTGGGAAAATGAACAAATGCTGCCAGTATTGTGGTGCCAAGAAGTGGGCAGCAGAAACGCCAAGTCTATGCTGCTCAAAAGACAAAGTGGGACTTAAAACAATACAAGAACCTCCTGAATTTCTGAAGAATCTGCTCCTTCAGCATACACCAGAAGCACGACACTTCAATAAATACATCATAAAATATAATTCTGCCTTTCAAATGACATCTTTTGAGGCTGACAGGAATGTGACTGACTTTAGATTCTGTACAACTTATAAAATTCAGGGACAGTGTTACCACTTAATTCTAACATTGCTGACTGTTTCTTTATACATGGCTTGTACAGCTCTCACAAGCCATTCGTCAACATCTAGTTTTCTAAGAGCCCACCAGATAATCGAGCGGGGTACTCTGTCAAAGGCTTTCTCCAAGTCAACAAAAGCTAAGTATAGGGGTTTACTTTTAGCTAGGTACTTCTCCTGTAGTTGTCGTACAATGAAAAGAGCGTCTGTTGTACTTTTACCTGACACAAACCCGAACTGTATTTCGTCTAGATCAATTCGCTCTCTGATTAGTTGCGCTATTACTTTTTCTGTGACCTTCATGACCTGGTCAATTAATTTAATGCCTCTATAGTTTCCCCTATCTAGGGCATCACCTTTACCCTTGTAGCAGTTAATGATGCTGCTGCTGCACCAGTCCTCCGGAACGACCCCATTCTGTATGACTTGGTTTACTATCCGGGTGACCATAGTGTGTCCCACCGTTCCAGATGCTTTCAGCATTTTGGCAACTATTTCCGAAGGCCCGGCCACCTTGCCCATCTTCATGTCTTTGATCGCCTTACTTATTATACTACCTTCGACTTGCACTGCTTGCTACATTGTTGTTAATTATATTATGTTACATGGAGTCCAGCCTGTAACCAACAAATATATACTATTTGCTAAAGTGATAATTCCAGAAGAACAAACATCTACTAAACAACCCCTTCTAAATATCTCTAAATAACTAACTTCTTCTAAAATATCATTACATATGGTGTGAATAACAGATTTAGATTGGTGTTAGATGTATTAAAACTACTTACAAGATGATATCATTACATATGGTGTGAATAACAGATTTAGATGGGTGTTAGATGTATTAAACCTACTTACATGTTGATATCCTTATATATGGTGTTAATAACAGAGATTTAGATGGGTGTTAGAGTGGTGTTAGATGTATTTACAAGATGATATCATTACATATGGTGTTAATAACAGAGATTTAGATGGGTGTTAGACGTATTAAAACTACTTACAAGATGATATCATTACATATAGTGTTAATAACAGAGATTTAGATGGGTGTTAGATGTATTAAAACTACTTACAAGATGATATCATTACATATGGTGTTAATAACAGAGATTTAGATGGGTGTTAGATGTATTAAAACTACTTACAAGATGATATCATTACATATAGTATAAATAACAGAGATTTAGATGGGTGTTAGATGTATTAAAGCTACTTACAAGATGATATCATTACATATGGTGTTAATAGCAGAGATGTAGATGGGTGTTAGATGTATTAAAACTACTTACAAGATATCATTACATCTGGTGTTAATAACAGAGAGATTTAGATGGGTGTTAGATGTATTAAAACTACTCACAAGATGATATCATTACATATGGTGTTAATAACAGAGATTTAGATGGGTGTTAGATGTATTAAAACTACTTACAAGATGATATCATTACATATGGTGTTAATAACAGAGATTTAGATGGGTGTTAGATGTATTAAAACTACTAACAAGATGATATCATTACATATGGTGTTAATAACAGAGATTTAGATGGGTGTTAGATGTATTAAAACTACTTACAAGATGATATCGTTACATATGGTGTTAATAACAGAGATTTAGATGGGTATTAGATGTATTAATACTACTTACAAGATGATATCATTACATATGGTGTTAATAAAAGAGATTTAGATGGGTGTTAGATGTATTAAAACTACTAACAAGATGATATCATTACATATGGTGTTAATAACAGAGATTTAGATGGGTGTTAGATGTATTAAAACTACTAACAAGATGATAGCATTACATATGGTGTTAATAACAGAGATTTAGATGGGTGTTAGATGTATTAAAACTACTTACAAGGTGATATCATTACATATGGTGTTAATAACAGAGTATAGCGAAGATACTGGGTTGTATGAATGTAACAAAACGAGGTATGGTTTGTGTGTATAATATTTAATTAACAATGGTAGATAGTATAGTTGACATGTCAAAGAAATAGATGATAGAATGAAACAAAGTTAGTCGTTACCGTTTTGATTGCCAGGCAAACGCAGCTGGCAGAGGACGCCTGGCTAAGGCCAGGCGCCGGAAGGCCAAATGAGAGGCAGAGAGCCGAGAGCTATTCGTTTTATAGGGCTCTGCCAGAAGTTACAGAAAGGGTTCTACTTCCCGTCTAGATGTTAATCCAAACAAGGGAGACAACCGCTACATAACCTCCCGCCAGAATTTTAGGATATAAAAATCGAATGAAAATATGTAGCAAGTTGGCGAGAATGTTGTAACAGGCATGAAAATCACGACAAAAGAATGTTTGCAAAAATCAATGTTATATATCAAGGTAGCCAACCGCTCTTGGCCAGAGAACGACTGGACATCTATCTATCCATCACCCAAAGATACAATGTAATAAAGTAAGAGAAGGGCTCAAAGTTCAAATGTACAAAATATAGTTCACAGGTGTGCAATCACATGACAGCAGGAAAGAAAGTGTGTTCCAGAGAATGAATGCAGGTGGTTTCTGTTCTGTGGTATATCGTGAAATTTCCAGCCTCCGAATGGATTTTCTCACACGAAGAGTGCTGCAAAAATAAATTCTCTGGCTTTGGTTGTTGGTGAAGCTGTGTTGCTGTTGATGTCTCACGGAGTGAGCGTATTCGGTGTTTAAATTCACAGAAAAAAATTTTTTTTTTCAGAAAAAATGAGTTGCGCAAAGTGCTAGAAATAGCAGCCGAAGTTGATGGTCGATGTTGAGAATGCGTTGACCTGGAAGGGTCAAGAGGCCAGCGACCAAAGAAATAAGCATCCTGAATAAATGCACAGTTTTCAACGGCAAATTTACGTAGTAAATTTTTAAACCGGCAAATAGGAGAATATAGCTTAAGGCTGAAGAATCCTTGGCGAGAAACGTTATCTCTGGCGTGCGGCTATCTCTGTGAGTCGAGAATTTGTGCTGCCTACACGTGCCAATACAAGGATAAGGAAGGTTGAAAAAATAATATTTCTAACGCGCGAGAAAATGATAGTGCAAGTGTGAAAGTGACAATGATGAAAAAGAAAGGCTTCACTCGGCATAATTATTGGTGTGAACTTTGGAAAAAAAAAACTTGAACGATGAAGAAAACGATGAAAAAAAAAAAAAGGCAATGGTTCATCGAAAATAAATGTTCCTGTTGAAATGTTTTTTAAAGAATATCAAATTTCTTTTTTTTTTTTGTTTTGAAAGAGTTCGTTGTAAGAAACGAGAAACATATATATATATCGTGAAATGTTTTTTTTCTTCTATTGTTTTGAAAGTGTTCGTTGTAAGAAACGAGAAACATATATATATATCGTGAAATGCGACAGTTAGTTGATGCGTGAGAGAAAAAGTCTGTCTGAACGCGAATTCCACATGTGCGTGTGTCCGTTTCTTTGAGTATTTTCATAGTTTGTCGATAAATTTGCTGTGTATTCGCAATGTTAGTCACACAACGCCAGATCTGGTATTTTTTTTTTGGGGGGGGGGGGACCACTTATAGCGATGAACGGCTGCGTGTTCGTATCACGTCAGGGTTACCAATTTAGCGAGAGTACTGGGTTGTATGAATGTAACAAGGAATACATTGTTTGTGTGTAGATAATATTTAATTAACGATGGTAGATAGTATAGTTGAAATGTCAAAGAAATAGATGAAAGAATGAAACAAAGTTAGTCGTTACCGTTTTGATTGCCAGGCAAACGCAGCTGGCAGAGGACACCTGGCTAAGGCCAGCCAGGCGCCGGAAGGCCAAATGAGAGGCTCTTGGCCTGGTGCCGAGAAGGCAATGAGAGAGTGAGAGCTTAAAGTTGTTAGTTTTATAGGGTTCTGACCGGAAGTTACAGAAAGGGTTCTACTTCCCGTCTAGATGTTAATCTAAACAAGGGAGACAACCGCTACAACACCATAGACATCACAATAACACCTCCCAGAGAGTCAGTGTAGCTACAAAGTCAACAACAACGCCATAGACATCACAATAACACCTCCCAGAGAGTCAGTGTAGCTAGAAAGTCAACAACAACACCACATACATCACAATAACACCTCCCAGAGAGTCAGTGTAGCTACAGAGTCAACAACAACACCACAGACATCACAATAACACCTCCCAGAGAGTCAGTGTAGCTACAAAGTCAACAACAACACCATAGACATCACAATAACACCTCCCAGAGAGTCAGTGTAGCTACAAAGTCAACAACAACACCACATACATCACAATAACACCTCCCAGAGAGTCAGTGTAGCTACAGAGTCAACAACAACACCACAGACATCACAATAACACCTCCCAGAGAGTCAGTGTGGCTACAAAGTCAACAACAACACCATAGACATCACAATAACACCTCCCAGAGAGTCAGTGTAGCTACAGAGTCAACAACAACACCATAGACATCACAATAACACCTCCCAGAGAGTCAGTGTAGCTACAAAGTCAACAACAACACCATAGACATCACAATAACACCTCCCAGAGAGTCAGTGTAGCTACAAAGTCAACAACAACACCATAGACATCACAATAACACCTCCCAGAGAGTCAGTGTAGCTACAAAGTCAACAACAACACCATAGACAAGGTGTTCATTCTCAGGCAGCTCCAAGAGAAGTGCTGAGAGCAAAATAAAGGGCTGTATGTGGTGTTTATTGACTTTACTAAATCATTCAATATAATGAGCAGATCATGGAATGACTCATTTGTTCCCTGAAGTTCCTGAACATCGTCATCCAGCTACAGGAAGGCCACTGTGGTCAGGTCAGACTCAACAGTGACCTTTCAGGACCCTTCCCAAATATCAACTGTGTGTAGAAGGGCTGTGTCCTAGCACCGACTCTCTTTAGCATGATGTTCAAGCAGGTCACAGAAGATGTTGATACCATCTTGCCTGCAGCCTGTTTAATCTTCCTCAACTACAGGCCCACATGAAAGTCCCTGGAGCAACAGCTCTGAGACCTTTTCTTTGCAGACGATGTTGCTCTTGTTGGCCTCACAGAAAGAGTCTTGCAACACATCACTTAACATCACCACCTTCGTCTCCTTGAGTGCAACACCAAGCTGGGCAGGGTAGATCTCCTGGATGAAGGATCTGCCCAGGATCATGCTCTATGGTGAACTCTCCACTGGTCATTGTGACAGGGGGCCACCAAGAAGCAATATAAGGACTGTTTGAAAGAATTCCTTGTCACATCGACCATTACTGGTGGTCCACCCTAGCTGAGACATGGGACGCCTGGTGTCTCACCAACAACCATGCTGTTTGCTCCTTGAAAAACACCCACAGGGCCACCCTCGAGGACAAGAGACCTAGGAGGAAGAACAACAACACCAAGTTATCAAACCCTTCTCCAGACCTTCATGTGTGGCTGTGCCATGCCTGTCCTACATAGGCCTGACCAGCCACAAGCAGGCCTGCAATCAACTTACGACAACTCCTTCTTAATCTTTGTTCTCGAAGCCAAGCCATGATAAATGTTATTGAGTTACAGATGGAGATATAAATATATATACAAACAATTAACACTACCAGGGGAGACAACCTCACCATGGCATAATTCAAGTCCCAGATTAGTATGATCGAATAGGCATATATTTAAATATTGGAAATATATATGTGTGTGTGTGTGTGTGTGACTAAACGACTGAATGTGTTCTTCCAGTGTTTTAAACTGCAGAATATGGGCGGTGTTTATTTAGAGCTACGGGGTTATATACAGACACACATATATATATATATATATATATATATATATATATATATATATATATATATATATATATACACATACGTGTGTGTGTGTGTGTGACTAAACCGCAGAACATCGTCTTTGTTGCCGTAAGACAGTAGAGAATGATATTTGGCTGCTATTTCTACCACGTCAAGCTACTAGGTAAGAGTCTCTCTGCGGGTAGTCAACTCTGTTTCTATGGTGGTAGGTAGGGAAGTAGCCCTAGGGCCAACGACACCGGGAGTCTCTACTGCCAAGGGCACGACCGCAAACCTGTCGAGGAGCGAAATGTGTAATTCCTTTACTTTAAGACTTTAGAGTGTGTGTTGGCTGCTATTTCTACCATGTCAAGTAACCAGGTAGGAGACTCTCTCGTTGATACGTAATAAATATTTCACTGAGTGATGCTGCTTGTTTTACCATGGGTTCGATACAATTGATGGAGTGAATTGATATAACTGAAGGTCTGGCTGAAGGTATTAAAATATGTCAGGGACTTTTAACGTATGACACCGGCTTTATTTAAGAGCGGGGAAACATTCTCAACAACACCACGTACCTGCTATCTTAATTATAACTTTAATTAATCTAATTATATCTTGTGTATCAATTATCTCATGTTAAGGTGAAAGTTAATATTCTGTAGATAACATAGAGTGAGCTACATGTTCCAGGGTAGGTGTTCCATCTCCTACATGATTAAATATTTCATTTCATGAGAAACTACACCACATCGTGAATTGGTTGTTCCACATTTAACAGGACAGTGAGAAATAGGTTTAAATCACCAACATCTGAACAATTAGCTTCCCTGGTCTTTCTTGACTTTACACTTGGACTTGAAATATAAAGTACGTATTATTTGTATTGTTAACACAGCAGATATTGTGTACTTTACTACACCGTGAAGAACAATCCTGATTTATTAAGACACAAACACACACACACTCTCTTACACTTTCTTATACCAATATCTGTCTTACACAGTCATATATCTTCAGAACTTCGAAGAATTTTTCAAGAATTATTATGGAGGAGGTTAAACACTTGGACATTTCTACCACACCTGTTTCTACCAATATAGATACTGTTACAGAGACATACAGTTGGGACAAACCTTTACCTAGTGAAACATGTACTGAACAAGGATCATTATACAGAAATATTCCTGGATATAGCTGTGAGATTTGTAGGAAAACTTTCTCATCGGAAGATGAATTATCTACACACAAACACATACATATTAAAGACAAACCCTATCATTATGAAATATGTGGGAAATCTTTCAGTCTGAATTCCAATTTTGTTAGGCATATACGTAGTCACAGTGGAGAAAAACCATTTCACTGTGAAATATGTAGGAAATCTTTCGCTGAGAAAGCTAAACTTGTTAGACATATACGTATTCACACCGGAGAGAAACCTTTTCACTGTGAAATATGTGGGAAATATTTTGCTGATAGTACTGCTCTTATAGTTCACAGAAGAAGACACACTGGAGAGAAACCCTATCAATGTGAAATATGTGGGAAAGATTTTGCTCATAATGGTGTTCTTATAGTTCACAGAAGAAGACACACTGGAGAGAAATACTTCCATTGTGAATTATGTGGGAAAGCGTTTGTAAAAAGCAGTGATTTAACTCTACATAAAAGAACACATACTGGAGAGAAACCCTATCACTGTGAAATATGTGGGAAATCTTTTACAAATTCTCCTGATCTCATTGTCCACATACGTACTCACACAGGAGAAAAGCCTTTCCACTGTAAAATATGTGGGAAATCTTTTATTAGTAACAGTAATTATAATAAACACAAAAGAACACATACAGGAGAGAGACCCTATCACTGTGAAATATGTGGGAAATCTTTTGGCAGGAGTAATGTCTTAACTAAACACAAAAGAACACATACTGGATAGAAACCCTATCACTGTGAAATATGTGGGAAATCTTTCATTAGTAACAGTGAATATAATAAACACAAAATAACACACACTGGTGAAAAACGTTTTACACAATGAAATATGTGGGAAATGTTTTTTCTCTAACAGTTATTTAGACACAAACAGAGAGGAAGGAAAGTATTTAACTGTGAAACATGAGACATCCTTCCTCTTACAAATCTAAACTTATTTTCCACCAATATCAAATGTGAATACTTGGCAGTTTGATAGACTCCAAACATTGCTGGCCATTTTTACAAATATATTTTCATTTAAAATTAAAATCTTTCTCTGATCTATTCTTGACTTTTTGAATTAATTTTAAATCTATGCCAGAAATTTCAGTCTTGGTTTGTCAACACCAACATTCCCTGCTATAGTGTGTGTAATTAAGGGACCCTCTATTACATAAGGTAATGTCTTGTCTGCTATGTTAAATCTTAGGGGCCTACACCAACATTCCCTATTGTAGTGTGCCATTAAGGGACCCTCTATCATCTGAGATAATGTCTTTTCTGCTATGATAAATGTTAGAGGCCTACACAAACATTCCCTGTTGTAGTGTGTAATTGGAGGGCCCTCTATCATCTGAGGTATTGCTGTGAGTGTCTAGTCTCAGACATTTTAGAGGGTAACACCAACATTCTCTGTTACAGTAATTGAAAGAGTAGTTTTACCTGTTTTTCTTTTTCTTTCTAACTCCCTTTTTTTTTTATTGATTTTTTGTTTTGTAAACAATTTATTAATTTTTCATAATTAACTTTATGAAGTGTATTTATGTCCTAAATTTCATTCTATTTGTTGTTAATAAAAGAATTATATTTAAGGAATTTATCAAGTCTGTATCTTCAATTTTTTGTTATTTTGCCATCTAAATCTCTGTTATTAACACCATATGTAATGATATCATCTTGTAAGTAGTTTTAATACATCTAACACCTATCTAAATCTCTGTTATTAACACCATATGTAATGATATCATCTTGTAAGTAGTTTTAATACATCTAACACCCATCTAAATCTCTGTTATTAACACCATATGTATTGATATCATCTTGTAAGTAGTTTTAATACATCTAACACCCATCTAAATCTCTGTTATTAACACCATATGTAATGATATCATCTTGTAAGTAGTTTTAATACATCTAACACCCATCTAAATCTCTATTATTAACACCATATGTATTGATATCATCTTGTAAGTAGTTTTAATACATCTAACACCCATCTAAATCTCTGTTATTAACACCATATGTAATGATATCATCTTGTAAGTAGTTTTAATACATCTAACACCTATATAAATCTCTGTTATTAACACCATATGTAATGATATCATCTTGTAAATAGTTTTAATACATCTAACACCCATCTAAATCTCTGTTATTCACACCATATGTAATGATATCATCTTGTAAATAGTTTTAATACATCTAACACCTATCTAAATCTCTGTTATTAACACCATATGTAATGATATCATCTTGTAAGTAGTTTTAATACATCTAACACCCATCTAAATCTCTGTTATTAACACCATATGTAATGATATCATCTTGTAAGTAGTTTTAATGTTGAAATAATTATTTGATGTTGGCAGGATTTGAACTGAGAATGTTAAGAACCAGAACAAATATTGCAATGATATTTTATCTGACGCTCTACCAATTCTGCCTTTCTACCATCTTTGTTTAAATCTATATTAAAGTAAATGTAGAATATGTCCATCTACCTTTTTTAATTCTACTGAGATCATCCCAGAACAATACAGGAAATATTCAATTCATCTTTGTGGATAATATTCAGGACATCTTCTGCTGGCAGTCAGGAACTCTCAAACCCGTTTACTAGGACGGAAGTAACAGTATATTCACGCATGTAGACTTACATGATTTGTGAACCAGTAACCAAATTGCGCATGAAAGAATGTTGTTGCAAGATAGGAAATAATGCTGCTACATCAGCCTCTGCTTAGACTGCGAAGTGGTCGATAAGAATGAGAAAATATCTGAGAAGGTAACACAAGTACCATACTATCTGAGAAGGTAACACAAGTACCAAACTATCTGAAAAGGTAACACAAGTACCAAACTATCTGAAATGGTAACACATGTACCAAACTATCTGAGAAGGTAACACAAGTACCAAAATATCTGAGAAGGTAACACAAGTACCAAAACATCTGAGAAGGTAACACAAGTACCAAAACATCTGAGAAGGTAACACAAGTACCAAACTATCTGAGAAGGTAACACAAGTACCAAAATATTTGAAAAGGTAACACAAGTACCAAACTATCTGAGAAGGTAACACAAGTACCAAACTATCTGAGAAGGTAACACAAGTACCAAAATATTTGAAAAGGTAACACAAGTACCAAACTATCTGAGAAGGTAACACAAGTACCAAACTATCTGAAAAGGTAACACAAGTACCAAACTATCTGAGAAGGTAACACAAGTACCAAACTATCTGAGAAGGTAACACAAGTACCAAAATATCTGAAAAGGTAACACAAGTACCAAAATATCTGAAAAGGTAACACAAGTACCAAAATATCTGAGAAGGTAACACAAGTACCAAAATATCTGACAAGGTAACACAAGTACCAAAATATCTGAAAAGGTAACACAAGTACCAAAATATCTGAAAAGGTAACACAAGTCCCAAAATATCTGAAAAGGTAACACAAGTCCCAAAATATCTGAAAAGGTAACACAAGTACCAAAATATCTGACAAGGTAACACAAGTACCAAAATATCTGAAAAGGTAACACAAGTACCAAAATATCTGAGAAGGTAACACAAGTACCAAAATATCTGAAAAGGTAACACAAGTCCCAAAATATCTGAAAAGGTAACACAAGTACCAAAATATCTGAGAAGGTAACACAAGTACCAAAATATCTGACAAGGTAACACAAGTACCAAAATATCTGAAAAGGTAACACAAGTACCAAAATATCTGACAAGGTAACACAAGTACCAAAATATCTGACAAGGTAACACAAGTACCAAAATATCTGAAATTGTAACACAAGTACCAAAATATCTGACAAGGTAACACAAGTACCAAAATATCTGACAAGGTAACACAAGTACCAAAATATCTGAAAAGGTAACACAAGTACCAACATATCTGAGAAGGTAACACAAGTACCAAACTATCTGAAATGGTAACACAAGTACCAAAATATCTGACAAGGTAACACAAGTACCAAAAGATCTGAAAAGGTAACACAAGTACCAAAATATCTGAAAAGGTAACACAAGTACCAAACTATCTGAAAAGGTAACACAAGTACCAAAATATCTGAAAAGGTAACACAAGTAACAAAATATCTGAAAAGGTAACACAAGTACCAAAATGCTGAAAAAAGATGGAAGTAGTTCAACTATGCAATAATTAACACAAATCAAACAAAGTGAATGCAAAATTGAACAAAAAATAGTTCATGCTTTAAGGCAAGTTCAAAGTTTGTTTTACATAAATTAGGTCATATATAAATAGTGTTGCAAAGCTTGGTGTGCCAGTGAACATGGTAGCCACTCCATGTAGTTGTGACATATGTAGATGGAGGTGTGGAAGATGTCTGCAATTGTGAAGGTGTAGCCTGCATTTGATGATGAACAGTGTATGTGGGGGGAGGGGTATGGGGCTCCGGTGTAAGAGTGTCTGAAAAGGCCTGTTTACCCCACAAATGTCTATGGGGAAAAGTCTGTTGGTGTGTGAAAGAACACGATAGGTTTCTGTGTAGGGCAACGTGAGAGGACCTCTCACAGCATCCTTCCTAAGGAACACATGTGACCATGCAATGTCCTTCGGAACCAAAGATTTAATAGTTTGTTGCCGAGGATTCATCGGCGGAAGATCATTAAAATACGATCAAAGTCCGTTTATGTACACAATGGTATCTGACACAGATAAGTTAAGTGGGGCCAACATCTGACCTGGCAGACATAAAGGTACACCGTAAACCAGCTGGGGAGTATCTTCCCTGACTAATGAACAACAGCCAAGAAGAACAATAGGGAGGTATTCGCTCCACCATTGCTGGTGAGGTTAAGCACACAAGGGGGCCTTCAATTGGTGGTGGAAGCGTTCTACCATACTGTTGGAAGCTGGATGGTAGCTGGCAGTCCAAATGTGTTGTACACCTAAATGGAAGAGATGAGACTCGAACTGTCTACCATGGTCAGTGGTGACAGTGGTAGGAACACCGTAATGTGATATCCTACCACTGTCTGCCATGGTGACAGTGGTAGGAACACTGTAACGTGATATCCTACCACTGTCTACCATGGTGACAGTGGTAGGAACACCGTAATGTGATATCCTACCACTGTCTGCCATGGTGACAGTGGTAGGAACACCGTAATGTGATATCCTACCACTGTCTACCATGGTGACAGTGGTAGGAACACTAAAATTTTCACTCCAACTAATTAGTTTCTGTAATGGGATAAAGATAGTTACGCAATGTAACCATTGAGAATTCATTACGTCATCAGGGAGTCTATTCTCAGCTAAGTCTCCAGGCAATGCGCGGACACTAGGGATTCATATAAAAATAATAATTCGGTGGATGGAACAGCTAGCGGGGACTGAATTCCATAGCACTGAAAAAGTTCACTGTCTCTGGTCAAATGGCAGATTCTAAAGAATCAATCATGTGACACTGAGGCTAGTCAGAAGGAGTGGGGTGGTATAATGACAAAAGCTTACTACCACTACAATGAATTAGTAGTGGATTTGGCAAGTTTGCTCAACAAATAAATAATTTGGAGATAAATATAGAGAATTAGTATATTTACCAACATATGCGTACAGATGTACACTAATGCTAGCAAATACATAAGTTATGTCATAGTACCTAGGTGGTTCAATGCAGGAGGATGCAGAACAATTATATGAAAGACGTAAAATAAGAAAATTTTCAAAAATAGACCCTCAATACAGAAGTTGCGGAAGTTCGACAACTGATTTCTGCTTTAAGCCAAGAAATAGCAGGAAAACAGTACAGACCCCATGACTTTCAGAAACATCTTCTCATGCTCAGAGTTACTGAAGCATGGAACCAACTACCTGCATCAGTTGGTAGCTGTCAGGACACTGCAACCTTTAACACCTCCATCCTTCCTGAAATTCTCCAACACTACACCTGATATTCTCACCTCCATACATGCACGCATGTGTGTGTATATCATGACTCAATCACTGTTCACTTTCCTGATATTTCTACATTACTCTATGTACAATACATGCACCTTTGATGAGTTGTAGTGCACCTGAGCATTGTACACAATAATTTTCATTATTATTATTGATTATGGATTGGCAGTATCAGTAGAGCATCACACACCATGCTTTGCGGCATAGAGTTATGGCCCTGAACGTTCTGAGTTCAAATCTCACCTTTTATTATAAATCAGCATCATCATCATCATGAAAGGCACTGCTGATTTAATCATGGCACCAGCACTAGGGATGTTCTCATGTCTTTGAAACCACTACAGAATCCTCTCTATCCTTTGTTTGGAAGGTTTTGTATGACAGGAAGCCCTTCCTATTACCAACCACATTACAGAGTGTACTGGTTGTATTTTATCATGTCACCAATACTAGAGAGGTTGTTGTACCCTTCACACATAATCTCTGTAAACTTGTATACAATGTCATATTTGGTGTAAATTAATGTTGTTGGTGGGTTGTATCTTTATTTTCTTTTACAGAGCTGTATGTCCCCCATGTCAGATTAATAAAGCCACCAATACATCCAATCCATGTCAACATAAAGTTGATTGTGGAAAATGTTGTTCCACAATTGAACATTGTACACAGTGTATGTACGGTGGATGAATTTAGTAAGTAATTATTTGATAGTCTGTCTGTATATTTCCATTCATGACTTAGTGGTTAGTGTGTTTGTCTCATGATCATAAGGTTCTGAGTTCAATTCCCAGGAACATATTGTACCTTTGAACAAGACAGTTTATTTCATGTTACTTCAGTCTACTTAGATGGGAAAATGAGTTGTATTTGTAATTCAAAAGGCCAGCTTTGTTTCATACTTTGTTATGCTGAATCTCCCTGAGAATTATAATAATGGTGACCGTTATTGTTACTGTAATTCAATGGTCCAGCTATATCACATACAACATATCACTGAATCTCCCTTAGAATCACGTTAAGAGAACATATGTCTGTGGAATACTCAGCCACTCTCACTATAATACAAGATGGACTGTACCTGTAATTAAAAGGATCAGCTTGTCACACACTGTGCTATACTGAATCTCCCTGAGAATTACGCTACGAGTGTACATGTCTATGGAATACTCAGCCATTTGCACCTTAATTACATGAGTAAACTGTTCTGTTATTCAAACAATTGGAACACTCATTGTTAGAACTGACAATGTCTAAAAGACAGGTGTAACTTCTACTTCCTCAAATTTTCAGGTAGTTGGCTTCTCCCTGCTACTGATGTCCACTGTATTGATGGAGGGGTCAGCAAAGATTTGAGAAACTATGATTTATTTATATAAGGGGTCTGTAGGAGATAATTTATAATGTTGGGGTCATTTCATGGATCCCTTTCAGATATTTTCACAGCAGTAATGTAAAGATGACTTGTTAAAGGTAGCTAATGAGGATTTGTGTAAGTGTACAGTGTTTTAGGACACCTGTTATCACTTTCCTTCTCATCTGTATAGAATAATCAGTGCTCACCGATAAAATCCTGTATCATTATGGAGGACACGTGACATGTAAATATTTGTAAATATTACATGAATCAGATGACATTCTGGTGAACACAGATGTGGTCAGTTTAAATTAAAGATTGCCAACATCGACCTTTCTCAAGGAAAGCAGGTGTATCTACTCCTATTTCATGTAGGCTATCATGAATTTGTGGCTAGGTCTTTGATAACCAACTTGGCTGATATTAGAAATAAGAAGAAAATAAACAGCAGAATATTTATTAGTAAAATACAGAGATGAGAGGACAGTGATGCTATATTGTAGATTTGGCATAAGTGAAAGACAAAGCTATGAGAAAAACAAATGTATAATCAGCTGATAGTGGAATGAGATAATTACAATAATGTAATATAAGATGTTTTTATAGATAGAAAATATTTATAAAGTTTAACATATTTTATCGTGAGCCTAAATACTCAGATATGACCTGATATAACAAGAAGAGAAAATATTGACTAAAGCCATTGTGATCACTAGTTGACTTCTGATGATAGGAATGTCTGAAAATATAAAATATAGATTATAAACAGGAATAGAAAATCTTTACAGTAAAATAAAAAAAACTGTGAAATATTTTTTCAGGGTCTCAAAAGCCGAATGAGAAAGTCCTTTGTAAGGTAGCAGAACTGTTAGTGGGAAAATGGTATTTAGTTGGTGAGTATAAGATTACAGTATCTTGTTGATTTCTATAAAGTTTACTTTTAACTGAATTGGTAAAAATTGATAAATTAGAAGACACAATATAACTGATATTGTCTTCTAAAACAGGGAATAAACATCTGTTGGTGTATTGGGGTAAACAAGTGAGTTAATGGGAATGTTTTTGTTTGTTTTTATTGAAACATATTCAATTTACAGATCGGTTGTTATTGTTATTTAGTCTCGGTTCTGCCATGATCTGCAGATATATAATGGAGGGTGTTCCAGGTGTGACCACCCTACATTATTCCTAGAGATTGTTACTCCTTCATTCTTCAGTAATCTTGGTCTTATGAGATGGTGTAGTCTTATTGTTAAGGTTATGGTCTTCCTTTGTCCACACTCTCTATCAAAGGCTTCCTTCTCTGGAAAAAGATTTAATGTTCACAACCATCTGTCTATTTGTTTTCTGATGAGAATAAAGTTAATCTAGCTTGTATTTCTACCTGATCAAATGACTGGCTGATACCTTGAAGTCATTTACACCACAGAACTGTAGGAGTCTTGATCCCTCAAGCCATACCTCTAGCCATCATGTACTCCAAAAGAGTCACCTTGGTGCTACTCAACATGTCCATTAAATTTAGCAGCAAGGATGCCCTCTTCTTAGTGAGACAACTACAAGAGAGCTTCTTAGAGAAGAATAAACTACTATACTTAGCTTTTGTTGACCTAGAGGAGGCCTTTGATAGAGAACCCCGATCTGTCATCTGGTGGTCCCTAAGGAAACTAGGTGTAGTGGAATGGCTTGTGAGGACAGTGCAAGCTATGTACAGGGATGCTGTCAGTAAAGTGAGGGTAGGAATGGAGTTTAGTGAGGAATTCAAGATATAAGTAGGTGTACATCAGGGTTCGGTCCTCAGTCCGCTCTTGTTCATTATAGTCCTCCAAGTCATAACAGAGGAGTTTAAGACTGGCTGTCCATGGGAACTTCTCTATGCTGACGATCTGGTTCTTATAGCAGAATCAGTAGAGGAGCTAGAGAATAAATTCTGGCTATAGAAACAGTAGTTGGAACCAAGAAGACTGAGAGTTAACCTAGCTAAGACAAAAGTGTTGATGAGTAGAAAAGAGGACAAAATTCTGATTCGACCAGGGAAATGGTCATGTTCGATATGTATAAAATGTAAGCAATGCAGATCTTGCGAACTCAAGAGATGTAGTGGGATAGCAGGCAAACTAACAGGTAGGGAAAACTACGTATGCAGTAGATGTAAGGGAAATTTGACAGTAGAAGTCGCAGTGATAGACACATTTTTCAAATGGAGGTAGGATCTACAGAGTTAGTTGATAGCTTCTGATACCTAGGTGATCAGATTAATATGGGAGGAGGGTGCTCTGAGGCCATCGTATCTAGAATAGGATGGGTTGGAAGAAGTTTAGGGAGCTGCTTCCTCTGCTGTTGAAGAAGGGTTTCTCCCTACGAATGAAAGGCTGGTTATATGATGGCTGTGTGAGATGTGTGATGCTGCATCATAGTGAGATATTTGCAGCAACTGTGGAGGAAATGTGACGGCCGGAGATAAATGAAGCAAGCATGCACCGTTGGATGTGCAATGTCAATGAGTGTGAATGACCCAGCATAGACGAGTTGAGAGAGAAACTGTGTATAAGAGGGATAAGATGTAGTGTGCAGGAGAGAAGACTGTGTTGGTATGGATGTGTGATGCGCATGGTGGGTGATTGCTGAGTAATGAAGTGCCAAGATATCCTAGTGGAAGGAAGACACTGTAGAGGAAGACCACAAAAAACATGGGCGGAGGTGGTGAGAGCAGACCTCAGATCGCTGAAGCTCATAAGAGTAGATGACAAAGGACCGTGACGAATGGAGAGATGATGAATAGGACCCGTCCTACCCTTGCAAGCAGGGAAAAGAGGATGTAAAATGATGATGATGATGATGAGGAAATATTTGTCACTTGTCATTGATGTCTTGGTAGATTTTAGGCAGAACCATGACTATTTCAGACACTGATCTTGTGATGTTATTGAGGGGTCTTCAATCTCATCCTTTAAACCTTTCCTATGGATGACATGTTGTGAATGTTGGTTATCAATGTTGGATATTTAAATTCTGAACAAGTTCTGACAATACAAAAACTTCTGCCATTTCTTTGCCATAATTTTCTCAGTCTATTTTCTTTAATCTTGTTCTTCTTTCTTCTCCTCACTTCAACTTCTTTATTTTTGTCGGTATCCTTGGAAACATACAACAATATATTAGAATTTTTATGTTAGTTATTTCTATTACTCTACAGTTAGTTACTTTGTTATTTACAACAACCTGTGGTATAGATGTTTTATATAACTAATCTGTTTAATGTTGTTGTTGTTGTTGTAGTATTGGTTTCTTATTGTTTTATATTTTACAGGTATTCAATTAGAAGTTCCATCTATTGAACTTGACCCAATAGAGCATGACAATCCTAAGAGTGTTGTGAAACAGGCTTTTCATATGTTACGCAGATGGTGTGAAATTAGTAAACCAGAAGAATGCACCATAGCCACTCTGAAAGAAGCTCTAAAAGTAAAAGACTGTTTTGAGGCTCTTCGTTGTCTAGATTCAGTGGAAAACTAGTCTCTATCATCATCATTATCATCATCTTATATCTGTGTTCCATTCTAACATTAGTTGGATGGGTTGTGTTGTCATGGAACAAGATCAGACATTGCTGGTGACGTTTTCAATGACAACCACTTTACAGAGTGGACGGGGTGCATTTTATTGTGGAATCCTCATGACTACTTTACAGAGTGAACAAGGTGTATTTTATTGTGGCAGCAACTCTATCACTTTACACTACCAGTTTATACCCTTGTGTATATATATATGCATGTGTGTGTGTGTATATATATATATATATATATATATGTGTGTGTGTGTGTGTGTGTGTGTGTGTATATATACACACACACACATATATATATATATATGTGTGTGTGTATGGGGGAAAAGGAGGGAAAGAAAGAAAGTGTGAAAAAGAGAAGAATTACTTTTACTAAAAATATTGTTTATCACCAAATTATAAATAAATAAAATATTCTATTTCGGTAGATTCAGTCGTTTGTTAAATTTATTTGATTTATTTTGATATGTTGTATATATATATATAATTAAGTAGGGTATATATTATTTCTGTATACACACACAGAAATATATACATACAAATATATATATATGTATATATCATCATCATCCTTTTACATGCGCTTTTCCCTGCTTGCTAGGGTGGGACAGGAACTGATTCTGGCTTGATTTCTACAGCTGGATGCCCTTCCTAACACTAACCTCATTTACAGTGAGTGCTGGGTGCTTTGTTTGCCGTGGCACCTCCACGACCACTTTGCAGTGGAATGATAGGGACCCCAGTCCTATCATCTCATTTCTACAGCTGAGTAAACTGGAGCAATGTGAAATAAAGTGTCTTGCTCAAGGAAACAACACATCACCCGGTCTGAGAATATATATATATAATTAAGTAGTGTATATTTTATTTCTGTATACACACACACACACACACACACAAATATATACATACAAATATATATGTATGTGTATATCATCATCATAATCATCATCATTTAACGTCTGTTATTTCACACTTGATATGTTAGACAAGGTGTCATGTTATGAAACATGTCAGGTCATGTGAACATGTCTTGCTCACATGGATCTGTATTTTGGTTTGGTTTCTACAGCTGGATGCCCTCCCTAATGCCAACCACATTAGAGTTTGGACTGGGTGAATGGTGAGGTGTAGGGAGAAGATTGGTGCAGATTAGTGTGTACTCTACATGTTTGTTTCATATCATTTTACATGGGATGTGGGGCAGGTCTTCTGCAGTACAGCGTGATCCAGAGATCTCAATACTGTGTCGTCTCCTTTGAGAGTTTGTGTGATGTCAGCTTTTATCTCTTCCTTCCAAGTTTTCGTAGGTCTTCCTCTTCCAGAGCTACCATCAACTTTGAGAGCCCTAAATATATTTATACAGCTGTCACCCTCCATACATACCCCATACCACTACAATCTCCTCTCCTGCACACTACATCTGATCCCTCTTATGCCTAGTTTCTCTCTCAGTTCTCTCATGCTTTGACAATGTAGTGGCTGTGTCTTTACAGTTGTTGGATGCCCTTCCTAGTACCAACCACTTTTACAGTGTGGAACTGGGTGGCATGTTATGGGGAATGTCTGGCCAGCTGGCCTCGCTGTACCCTGCTCACAGGGGAACCGTAATTGGGGAGCTGAGAGGTCCCATTATGAGGGATGTCAGGCCAATTGGCCGCACCATGCCATGCACCTCATGAGGTTCACTCTGGTCCTTTGTTGTATGTTGTAGTACCAGAGATCTCAGTCCTGTGTCATCTCCATTGAGAGGTTCAGCTGAGCCAGGTCGACCTTTTGTCATTACATCCTACTTCTGCCTAGGTCTTCCTCTTTTGAGGCACCCTACAGCCTCGAGTTCCCTGTACCTTTTTATACAGATGTCATCCTTCATGTGCATCACATGTCCATACCAAAAGATTTCCCACATATTTCAAAGTGATATACATTCTCTCCAGTGTGTGTTCTCTTGTGAACAGTTAAAACCTTGTTACTGCCAAAATATTTCCCACATATTTCCCAGGGTTTCTCTCCAGTGTGACTACTGTCCAACACCTGGTAAAACAAACATCACCCAATAAAATAATTATTACATATCAACGAAGCAGTCTCTTACCTTGTTACTCGATGTGCTAGAAATAGCAGCCAACTCACTTTTAAACGTTTTACATTAAGAGAATTAGACATGTGGCTGTGTGTAGACATGAAGGGAAGTTAGTGGTTGTTATGAAAGAGGATGATAAACAAGACAAATACCAATAATTCTGGTTAGATATAAGTTACTTCAGCAAAAAGGTAAAAAAATCTTATTACTTCAAATCATAAATATAATTGTTTCTACTTTAGGCACAAGGCCAGCAAATACCCAGTACATTACTGGTACTTTATTTTATCGACCCCATAAGGATGAAAAGCAAAGTTAACCTCGGCGGGATTTGAACTCAGACACTAAAGGGATGTAACTATGCTAGAAAGCATGGCAGCCAACCCTCTACCGATACTGCCAATTCACCACCCTCATATCATAAATATAAAGTTTGATTGTAGTATTTACAAATGAATATAGTGTTGTATAATAAGGCTCCTGTGTTGTGCTGGAGAATCTTTGTTTAATATGCTATGTTTGATTAAACATTGACAAGTTGTAGTCAGACAGTATGTACCAGTAGAGGTAGTAGTAAGCAGTGGCAAGGGAGCTGTGTTGTTTATATTAAGAGGCAGATAACTGAGTTAGGACCACAGGACAGACTATTTATAATGACAGCTAGTTATTTTTGATAAATAACAGATGGCCCCAGAATATGTTCTCCTTTGTAGGAATGGTGTTGTAAAACCTAGCCCCAGAAAGTTTATCTGTTGTCTTTTCTACAAAGTCGCAGGTCACTTCGTGGTGGCCATGTCCATAAGAGAACACTGGGAAAACATTTCTTTTACTACAAACACATATATATATATTATCATCATCATCGTTTTAATGTCTTCTTACCTTGCTAGTAAGGGATAGATGAGTATAGATAGACTAAGTCAGTACTGATGCATGGCTGCTGACCTTCCAGGATGGTTAGCAGTCTGTTATCTCTCTTATGTATGATCTCACATACTATCAAGTGCACAGGAGAGGTTTTCATGTCTTTAACACAAGTGAAGGGTCCTCCCAGCACTTTGTATGGCAAGATTTCTATGGCTGGATACCCTTCCTAGCACCAACTTTATAGCATGTAGTGGGTGTGTTTATCTTGTAGATCTCCAACACTAGGAACATTGGCCTGTCTTTGACACCACTGAAGGGTCCTCTTCACCTGTCTCCTGTCTTTTTCCATGAGGATGAGAACACCAAAGTGGTGGGGTTGGCACTCACCAATGTCAGAAATGGGGAGGTGTAGTGATGGAGAGAATAGCAGAGTGATAGGGAAGGGGGCTTGGTAGCTACTAAGGTGTGATAGTGAAGGGTTCTAAGTGTTTATAGTGGGGGAGACAGAAGCTAAGGGATAACTACTAGAGGGAGGTGGCATGGATGGAGTGGGGTATCTAGTGGAGATGAGGAGAGCTACTAGGGAGTACTAGTGGAGGGGGGCATGGATGGAGTGGGGGTATTTAGTGGAGATGAGAGCTGCTAGGGAGTAATAGTGGAGGGGGGCATATATTTTATATTTAGCTGTACCTTGTCATTGCTTTAAGTAAATTAAAGATATCTTTATTATTTAAATTACCTCTGTTCATTTAATTATGTGGTTCACTACCTTACATTATAAAATATAGTTTATATTTAGCTGTAGCTTGTTGTTTCAGGGATGTTTTGTTCGTTTTAGTCTAAATCTATTCTGATTTAATTTACTTCATCTACACCATCATAGTTTTACGTCCGTTTTTCAATCCTGGCATGGGTTGGATGGGTCCTTTTAAGCACAACATCTCCCCACTCGCTTGTTCCTTCGTCATCTGTGAGTCTCAGCAATTTGAGATCAGCTCTCACCACATCTACCCTCGGCTCCCTCTAGTATGGCTTCCCTTCTATGGTTTTCCGTGGCACTTCTTTAACCAGTGATTACCAATTTCTTCCTCAATTTATCCAAGCTCTGCCTTCCTCTCACATTTACGTTGCACATCCAACGAAGCATGGTTGCTCCATTTCTCTCCAGCTTATGCATGTCTTCTGCAGTTACTGCCCATGTTTCACTTCCATGCAATATTGCACTTTACACACAAGCATTGTACAGCCAACATCTTTGTACGTAGGGAGAAACCTGTATTTGCCAACAGTGTAAGTAGCTCTCTAAACTACAATCCTATCCTCTCTTACGAGGCACCCTCCTCTGCTGCTAATTAGGTTACCTAGATAGCGGAAGCTATCATTGTGTACAGTTTATGCCTACTTCTTTCCTACATGCGCAGTAGGGTCACTTATTCTCTAGTTCTTTTATGGATTCAGCTATAAGGACCAGATCATTCACATTAGACTGTTTCCCATGAACAGACAGTCTTAAACCCATTGGTTATGGCCTGGAGAACTATGAAGAACAGCAGTGGGTTGTGAACTGAACCATGATGAACACCTACCTGTACATTGAATTCCTCACTAAACTCCCTTCTTACTCTCACTTTACTGACAGCTCCTCTGTACATGGCTTGCACTGCCTTCACAAGCCATTCTTCACCTAATTTTCTGAAGGACCACCAGATAATAGAGTAAGGTACTCTGCCAAAGGCCTTTTCTATATCTATAAAAGCTAAATATTGCAGCTTAATCTTGGCTAGGAACCTCTCTTGTAGTTGTGTCACTAACAAGTTTCATCAGTAATTCCAAAGAGAATGTCAATTATATGTGTATGTGTGTTGAACAATGAACATAAAACAAAAGTCTAAGATTGCTTCTTAATTTATTCTCTGCATTCATCAATCTCTCATAGTAACATTTCCAGGCCTCTTTCTTTTGAGCATCAGTGGTGCTAAGTGTACCAGTGTCATTTCTAACACACCTTTCCCTGTCTTGCAATTCTCATGTCTCAAGACATTGGCAAACTTTCTTTTTTCAGCCTCTCTCTGTGTTATGTATACCTGTCTTCTAGCTTCTCTCTTAGCTACCTGGTCCTGGTCTGACGCCCCTATTTTTTCCAGTCTTTCTATGCCTGTGACTTGTCTTTAACCCTTTAGCATTTAAACGGGCCATATCCAGCCAGAATTCTCTCACTTCTTTCTGTTCAAACCGGCTGTAACTCGCTGCTCATATTGATGTTAATGTATTGTCCTCAACATAAGTAATATCAAAGTCTCATAGATTCAATATTATGTGAGATAAAGACTTTACCATGAAAATATAATAGTAAATATAGAGTAATGTAAATGCTACAGGGTTAATAGCTCTATCTACTGTGCTGTTTCACCACTAGGTCACCCTCTGTCTGGCTGGTACTTTGTTCCAGCCACAAGTCTCATCAATTATTCCAAAGAAATTGTCAATTATATATGTGTGTTTGTGGGTATTGAACATTTAATATAAAACAAAAGTCTGAGATATGGTTCATTGTTTTACAATCGTTTCAGAGGGTTGATTGATCATGGTAAATCAATATATTGATACTGTGTGATTGATCAGGGATTTTGAGACTAGAAATAGTTAGTGACATAACAACTACCTGTTTGTCAATATATTAATCTACCATAATCAATCAAACCTCTGAAATGATCGTAAAACAGTGAACTAATTAAGAACATATCTTTGTCTCTAGTTTTACTTTCATTGTTCAAAACACACACATATATATAAATGACTCTGTAACTCTAGAGGGATCTTTGAAGGAACCTTATGTGATAAGATCCTACTACAAAAACTATAACTTTCAACACCCAATCTTGTTGAAACCATCTCTTCAAGGCTGCAATGACTTCTAACAATGTTATTGGTCTCTCCCTAAACATTTGAATACTAGTATATATATATATCATCATCATCATCATTTTACGGCCGCTTTTCCCTGCTTGCAAGGATGGAATAAGTCCTATTCAGCATCTCTCCACTTTATGTGACAGTAGTCACATAAATTGCTACAAAGGTAAAGGGGATACTCTGGAGAGGAGCAATTATAGGGATATAAAACTGATGGACCAGCTTGCAAGGGTGGGACGGGTCTTATTCAGCACAGTATCTCTCCACTTGTTACGGTCCACCGTCATCTCCTCGGTGAGTTTCAGTGATCTGAGGTCTGCTCTCCCCACCTCCGCCCATGTTTGTCGTGGTCTTCCTCTACTGTGTCTACCTTCAACTGGTATTTCTTGGCACTTCTTTACCCAGCGGTAATCCTCCATGCACATCACATGTCCATACCATCTCACTCTTCTCTCCTGCACACCACAACCTATCCCTCTTATACATAGTTTCCTTCTCAACTCGTCTATGCTTGGTCGTTCACATATGTTGACATTGCACATCCAATGGAGCATGCTTGCTTCATTTCTCTCCAACTGTCGCATATCTTTTGCAGTTGCTGCCCATGTCTTACTACCATGCAGCATCGCGCATCTCAAACAGGCATCATATAACCGTCCTTTCGTATGCAGGGAGAAACCCTTCTTTGTCAACAGAGAAAGCAGCTCCCTAAACTTCTTCCAACCCATCCTTATTCTGGAAACTATGGCCTTGGAACACCCCCACCCCCCCTCCCATGCTAATCTGATCACCTAGGTACCGGAAGCTATCAACCACTTCTATAGAACCCACCTGCATTGAAAAATGTGTCTATCACTGCGATTACTACTGCCAACTTTCCCTGTACATCTACTGCATACTTAGTTTTCCCTACCTGTTAGTTTGCCTGCTATCCCACTACATCTCTTGTTTACCCAAGATCTGCATTGCGTACATTTTATGGAATTTATGCCAGTTCCTTTCCCACATATCGAACATGGCCATTTCCCTGATGGAATCAGAGTATTGTCCTCTTTTCTACTCATCAACACTTTTGTTTAAGCTATGTTCACTCTCAGGCCTATTGATTCCAACTGCTGTTTCCATAGCCAGAATTTATTCTCTAGCTCCTCTACTGATTCTGCTATAAGAACCAGATCATCAGCATAGAGAAGTTCCCATGGGCATCCAGTCTTAAACACTTCTGTTATGGCTTGGAGGACTATAATGAACAAGAGTGGGCTGAGGACCGAACCTTGATGTACACCTGCTTGTATCTGGAATTCCTCACTAAACTCCATTTTTATTCTCACTTTACTGACAGCACCCCTGTACATAGCTTGCACTGTCCTCACAAGCTATTCATCTACACCTAGTTTCCATAGGGACCACTAGATGACAGATTGGGGTACCCTATCAAAGGCCTTCTCTAGGTCAACAAAAGCTAAGTATAGTGGCTTATTCTTCTCTAAGAACTTCTCTTATAGTTGCCTCACTAAGAAGAGGGCATCTGTTGTACTTTTCCGAGGCACAAAACCAAACTGCATCTTATCTGGTCTGACCCTTTCTCTAATCAGTTGCGCTAATATTCTCTCTGCAACTTTCATAACCTGATCCATCAGCTTTATGCCCCTATAATTGCTCCTTTCCAGAGCATCCCCTTTACCTCATATATGTATAGATATATATATGGAGGCACATGGATTAGTGGTTAGAGCATTGGCCTTGCAATCGAAAGGTTGTGAGTTCAATTCTCAGACCGGGTGATGTGTTGTTTCCTTGAGCAAGACCCTTTATTTCACATTGCTCTAGTTTACTCAGCTGTAGAAATGAGATGATAGGGACTGGGGTCCATATCATTCCACTGCAAAGTGGTCGAAGAGGTGCCACGGCAAGAAAGCACCCAGCACTCACTGTAAATGAGGTTGGTGTTAGGAAGGGCATCCAGCTGTAGAAATCAAGCCAGAATCAGTTCCCGTCCCACCCTTGCAAGCAGGGAAAAGCGGTCGTAAAATGATGATGATGATGATGATATAATATAGTAATAATAATAAATTTGAAGACTAAAATCCAAAGAGGGCTCGATAAGGATAAATATATATCGAATATATAAGAGCCGTAGAGCAAATATTTATTAAAATAACAGATTAAAGTTTAAGCAAAGAATCACTGCTTTCACCCTTAACGGGATCTTCTGAAGAAGGGTGAAAGCAGCGATTCTTTCAGGACTGAATAAATTAACTGATATAAAAGATACAGAAGCGAAAACCAACCAAACAGTGTGTTCTGTTATAAATTCTGGCAATATTATTACAACAATATGACTCTCCCCAAGTATAACAATATTTGTTTTGACACACGATTTCATATCAAAAACCTCGCAAAACAAAATATATATCATCATCACCGTTTTACGTCCGTTCTTCTATGCTAGCATGGGTTAGACGGGTTGTCCTGTTGTGGACAACCTGCAGTGTCTGGTCAGCTGACCATGCCTTGCTCATACAGGAACTGATTTTGGCTTGATTTCTACAGCTGGATGCCCTTCCTAACACCAACCTCATTTACAGTGAGTGCTGGGTGCTTTTTTCCCTGGCGCCTACACGTCCAATTTACAGTGTGGGCTGAGTGCTTTTTTGCCATGGCACCTCCACGACCACTTTGCAGTGGGTGGGTGTGGAGGCATATTGTCTATATGCTTCAGCTTGTACCCATGGGAGGTCGGGTACTCTGTATTACTGCGTGACGCCAGAGGTCACGGTCGTGGGTCATCACCTTTGAGAGGTGTAATTGTGTAAGGTCGGCTTTTATCACCTCATCCCAGGTCTTCATCGGTCTCCCCACTCCGCGGTTTCCATTGACTTCTAGTGCTCTGCACCTTTTTATGCAGCTGTCATCCTTCATACGCATCACATGTCCATACCAACGCAACCGCCTCTCCTGCACACAGCATTTGATTCCTCTTATGCTCAGTCTCTCTCTCAATTCATTTATGCTATGCCGTTCGCATATATTACTATTACACATCCATCGGTGCATGCAGGCTTCGTTTCTTTCTAATCTACGTAAGTCTTCCATCTTCAGTGCCCAGGTCTCACTACCATGCAACATTGATGTTCGGATACACGCATTATACAGTCTGCCTTTCATTTTGAGGTTCCTAATCAACTGTGCTATAACTCTTTCTGTTACTTTCATGACCTGGTCCATCAACTTTATACCTCTATAGTTTCCTCTATCTAGTGCATCACCTTTACCTTTGTAGCAGTTGACAATGATGCTACTGCACCAATCTTTTGGTATGACACCTTCTAGTATTACCTGGTTAACAATAACGTGTGGTTATAGTGTGACCTACAGACCCAGATGCCTTCAGCATCTCAGCAGCTATACCCGATGGACCGGTTGCCTTCCCCATCTTCATATCTTTGATTGCCTTACTTACTACGCTGCTGCTGACTTGTACTGTTGGCCCCTCTATAGGGTCTACTTGGGGTAGGGTCTCTTTTTCCCATGCATTCTCCTCATTTAGTAATCTATCATAATGACTCTTCCATGCATCTTTCTTCTCAGCACTCGTGAGGGCAAGCTCTGCTTTATCAATCCAGATACACTTCTCTCCAATGATATCACAATTCTCTCTGACACACTGCCTCGCAATCTTGAACACCTCCTGTTTCTGGTCCTCGCATTGCAAAACATGCTTGAATTTTCCTATCCTCTGCTTCCCTGCTAGCTAAGTATACTTGTCGCCTAGCTTCCCTCTTGGTCTCTATGTAATGTACCCTGCTTCCCCCGTTTTTCCATTCTTTCCATGGCTGTCTCTTGGCCTTAACTGTCTCATCTACCTTATTGTTCCACCACCAAGTCACTCTCCTCCTGCTTGAGGTCTTACTCCAGCCACAGATCTCATCCGTCACCTCTAGTAAGTTATTTTTTAGGAACTCCCAGTTCTCTTCTACATTGAATGTCTCTATCTGTTCTTCTTTACTGTCGTAGGCTTTGAGTAAAATATCTTTAAATTATATATATATATATATACACAATTTACTCTCCCCGACATCAGTCTTACACTGTCATATCTATTCTTACTTTACAATTGTGTCTACTAAGAGTTCCATTACAATCTGTAGTAGTAAAATTCCTATTTCACCAGAACATCTGCTATCAGTCATTTATAGACAATATATATATTTTAGACCACATATCAACCTAATATATATATATTTCCTATCACATCTGTAGCTAAAGACATAAAGTGAGCCTCACTACTTCATTCTGAAAAGATATCAATTTATGACTAAAGATGAAGAAGATACACCAACGTTAATGTCGTGAAATAAAGCTGATAACATTGAAACTTCTAATTTGATAACAAAGAGATTATTTCTTTGGTTGTTTAGTAACAACTAACAACTCAACACATTCATTATATGTGAAGGAGGTAAGTTGACAAAGATTTACTTAATGTCTATGTTAACGTGTGTAAATAATATAATTATGTGAACCCTACAACGACCCAGTAATTATATACAAGTGAAAATATATATAACAACATTAGAAAAATATATTTCTTCTTCCACTTTTATAGATAGAAAAAAAACTTCCAAACTGAAATGTTGATGTGATATTTTTCAATCATCAGATTCCACTGTTACATGTGATATAAAATATATTGTTATCATGACTGTCTTTATTATTTAAGTACCTCCGTCTATATTTCAACCACTGGAACAACCTCAAACAAGAAACAGTTGTCACACCCTCAGTCAACATTTTTAATGTCAAAAATCAAAATAAATGTTATGGGTGTATATAGATAGATGTATGTTGTGTGTGTATATATACAGTAATCCCCCGCTATATCGCGGTTCACTTTTCGCGGTCCCATTACATCGCGGATATTTCTTTGGAACGTATCTAATTTCCTATCGCGGTAATCCTCGCCACATCGCGGATTATTCGTTAGAACATATCTAGTTTCTTATCGCAGTACGTCTGAATAAAAAGTGTTTAAAATTTAAACTTATTAAATAAATTTCAATGTTATTAAAGTGTATATCGTAAGGAAGGGACATCTTAAGGCTTTAATTATGAACAAATGTTTATATTTTTCATTCCATTACTGTTTTACTGATTGTGTTTTGCGACAAACCCTTCATAGATTGACGGGAGATGTGCAGTGTATTACCAAGTGGCTACCGTGGCTGGCAATAGTCCTCATTGGTAACTAGTGGTATGATAGTTGGTGGTAGTTTCTATAGGATCGTTACTGGCTGTTTTTGGTGTTTAAATACAAAAGTGTGTTTTAATGAGTTTATATGTACTTAAAGCATGTATGAGAGGTATTTTAAGGCTTAAACTATGGAAACAACGGTTGTCTTTATGGTCTCTCTATATCACGGTTAGTTCTGGAAGGTATCATGGCTTAGTGGTTAGAGCATTGGGCTTACAATTAAAAGGTGGTGAGTTCGTTTCTCGGACAGGGTGTTGTGTTGCATCCTTGAGCAAGACACTTTATTTCACGTTGCTCCAGTTTACTCAGCTGTAGAAATGAGTTGTGATGTTACTGGTGCCAAGCTGTATCGGCCATAACCTTTCTCTTGGACATATATATAGTGCATATATACTGTATAATATATATAGTGTATATATACTGTATAATATATATAGTGTATATATACTGTATAATATATATATATATAGTGTATATATACTGTATAATATATATAGTGTATATATACTGTGTAATATATATATAGTGTATATATACTGTATAATATATATATAGTGTATATATACTGTATAATATATATAGTGTATATATACTGTATAATATATATATAGTGTATATATACTGTATAATATATATAGTGTATATATACTGTATAATATATATAGTGTATATATACTGTATAATATATATAGTGTATATATACTGTCTAATATATATAGTGTATATATACTGTCTAATATATATAGTGTATATATACTGTATAATATATATAGTGTATATATACTGTATAATATATATAGTGTATATAAACTGTATAATATATATAGTGTATATATACTGTATAATATATATAGTGTATATATACTGTATAATATATATAGTATATATACACGTTGTGATGTCACTGGTGCCAAGCTGTATTGGCCATAGCCTGTCCCTTGGACATCATATATAGTGTATATATACTGTATATAGTGTATATGTACTGTATATAGTGTATATATAGTGTATATATACTGTATGTATATATATGTATATCATCATAACTATTTTACGTCCCTTCCACGGTAGCATGGGTTGGACAGGTTGTCCTGTTGTGGGCAGTGCCAGATCGGGTGACCTTGTCTTGCTCAGATGGGAACCGATTTTGGCTTGATTTCTACAGCTGGATGCCCTTCCTAACACCAACCTCACAGTGAGTGATGGGTGCTTTTTTGTTGTGACACCTTCACGGCCACTTTACAGTGGGAGGGGTGGGGGCATATTGTCTATGTGCTTCGGCTTGTACCCAGGGGCTACAACACAACCTCCTCTGCTGCACACAGCATTTGATCCCTCTTATGCTCAGTCTCTCTCTCAATTTGTTAATGCTTTGCTGTTCGCGTATATTACTATTACACATCCATCGGAGCATGCAAGTTTCATTTCTTTCTAACCTACGCAAGTCTTCTACAGACAGTGCCCAGGTCTCACTACCATGTAACATTGCTGTTCGTATGCACACATCATACTGTCTGCCTTTCAATTTGAGGGAAAAGCCTTTTGCAGCTAGCAGTGGCAGTAGCTCCCTGAACTTCTTCAATCCCGTTGTTACCCTGGTTACTGTACTTTCAGAACACCAACCTCCGCTGCTTATTCGGTCACCTAGGTAGCAAAAGCTGTCTATTGTTTCTACAGAACTCTTCCGGAGTTTGGTGGTTCTTGTTTCTTTAGTTCTGCCATAGATTCAGCTATAAGTGTAAGATCATCCACATATAGGAGTTCCTATGGGCATCAGGTCTTAAACTCCTCTGTTATAGCCTGCAATACTATTATAAACAGGAGAAGGCTAAGAACAGAGCCCTGGTAGACACCGACTTGTATGCTAAATTCCTCGCTATAGTAATTGTTAAGCCTAACTTTACTGACATGTCGCCTATACATGGCTTGTACAGCTTTCACAAGCCACTAATCTACTCCTAGTTTTCTAAGAGCCCACCAGATTATAGCACGGGGCACTCTGTTGAAGACATTTTCCATATCGACAAAAGCCAGGGAGAGCAGCTTGCTTTTAGCTAGGTACTTTTCCTGTAACTGCCTCACAAGGAAGAGGGCATCAGAGGTGCTTTTTCCTGCAACAACCGAAACTGCATCTCATCTAGTTTTACCCAGTCCCTGATCAACTGTGCTATGACTCGTTCCATTACTTTCATGACCTGGTCCATCAGCTTTATACCTCTATAGTTTATTCTATCTAGTGCATCTACTTTACCCTTGTAGCAGTTGACGATGATGCTGCTGCACCAATCCTTTGGTATGACACACTCTAGTATTACCTGGTTAACAATATGTGTGGTTATTACCTTATCTACCCATTTCTCAGTTAATAGTATACCTACACCACCCATCCCATTGTCATTTCCCACCTAGAAAAATTTATAGCACTAACTTTTGCCTACAAGGACTCTAGCGAACTCTCCTCTCCATCTAGTCTCTTGCACACACCATACGTCAATATCCTTTCACTCTAGCATGTCTATAATTTCTCCTTCCCTTCCTTTCATTGTGCTTATGTTGATGGTTCAAACTCAGAGTTTGGGACATTTGCCATCATTTGTGGGAGAGGGTGAATTTTTGCAGGGGAGTGTGTATGCTTCCTGTCTCTGAATTAAAGCTTCGCATGGGAGATTGGTAACTTGCGGATTCATATTCATTTATTTATTCGGGTTGTTCCATTTATCCTTCGCTCCTCCATACATAACAGTAATCAAGTATTCTTTGGTGCAGGGCTAGAAGGACAGTAGTAGTAATGGCAGAGTTTGTTGGGGCTAGTAAAGGCTAGAAGGACAGTAGTAGTAATGGCAGAGTTTGTTGGGGCTGGTAAGGGCTAGAAGGACAGTAGTAGTAATGGCAGAGTTTGTTGGGGCTGGTAAGGGCTAGAAGGACAGTAGTAGTAATGGCAGAGTTTGTTGGGGCTGGTAAGGGCTAGAAGGACAGTAGTAGTAATGGCAGAGTTTGTTGGGGCTAGTAAGGGCTAGAAGGACAGTAGTAGTAATGGCAGAGTTTGTTGGGGCTGGTAAGGGCTAGAAGGACAGTAGTAGTAATGGCAGAGTTTGTTGGGGCTAGTAAGGTCTAGAAGGACAGTAGTAGTAATGGCAGAGTTTGTTGGGGCTGGTAAGGGCAAGAAGGACAGTAGTAGTAATGGCAGAGTTTGATGGGGCTGGTAAGGGCTAGAAGGACAGTAGTAATAATAGCAGAGTTTGTTGGGGCTGGTAAGGTCTAGAAGGACTAGTAGTAATGGCAGAGTTTGTTGGGGCTGGTAAGGGCTAGATGGACAGTAGTAGTAATGACAGAGTTTGTTGGGGCTGGTAAGGGGAAGGACAGTAATCGTAATGGCAGAGTTTGTTGGGGCTGGTAAGGGCTAGAAGGACAGTAGTAGTGATGGCAGAGTTTGTTGGGGCTGGTAAGGGCTAGAAAGACAGTAGTAGTAATGACAGAGTTTCTTGGGGCTGGTTAGGGCTAGAAGGACAGTAGTAGTAAGGGCAGAGTTTGTTAGGGTGGGTAATGGGTTAGCACATGTTGCTGAGGTTTGATGGGTCGAATAGCCAATGGTGGTGAGTGGGGGTGGGCGAGAGGGAAATTGTGAGATAGGTAGCCATCATGACATATATCATCACAGGAGATTCGGGAGCAGATATAAGTAGACATATTGGACAAGGCAAATATGCAAGAATTTTGAAGATGGTCACCTAGCTTCGTAAACACCGAAATGAATGAGTGAGAGAAAGGGGAGGTAATGGCGAGGGTTAGGGATGAGTTTGAAGAGAAAGAGACAACGTCCAACATGGTTTATATCAAAAACAAGGTCGAAGTATATACGTTGTGGAAACAAGTGAATGATAATAATAATAATGTAAACAGAACATTTTGAAATTGGGGAAGAGTGATAGCTGTAGAATAGAAATAATCTATGGAAGTCTGGGATATAAATTATATATATATATGTTGTGATGTCACTGGTGCCAAGCTGTATCAGCCATTACCTTTCCCTTGGAGAACATATATAGTGTATAATATATATTGTACACAGTGTGTATTTATATGTTGTGATGTCACTGGTGCCAAGCTGTGTCAGCCATTGCCTTTCCCTTGGACAACATATATAGTGTATAATATATATTGTACACAGTGTATATATATGTTGTGATGTCACTGGTGTCAAGCTGTATCAGCCATTACCTTTCCCTTGGAGAACATATATAGTGTATAATATATATTGTACACAGTGTATATATATATATATATATAGTGTATATATATGTTGTGATGTCACTGGTGTCAAGCTGTATCAGCCATTACAGTATATATATAATTGTTTCTACTTTAGGCACAAGGCCAGCAAATACCCAGTGCATTACTGGTACTTTATTTTATCGACCCCGTAAGGATGACAGGCAAAGTCAACCTCGGCGGGATTTGAACTCAGATCGTAAAGGGATGTAACTATGCTGGAAAGCATGGCGTCCGACCCTCTACCGATACTGCCAATCCACCGCCTAACAGTATATATATAATATAGTGTATATATATGTTGTGATGTCACTTGTGTCAAGCTGTGTCAGCCATTGCCTTTCCCTTGGACAACATATATAGTGTATATATATATTGTACACAGTGTATATATAGTGTATATATATGTTGTGTTGTCACTGGTACCAAGCTGTATCAGCCATTGCCTTTCTATTGGACAACATATATAGTGTATAATATATATTGTAAACACTGTATATATAGTGTATATATATGTTGTGATGTCACTGCTACCAAGCTGTATCAGCCATTGTCTTTCCCTTGGACAACATATATAGTGTATATATAGTGTATATTAGTATAATAGGGAAAAAGTAACGTCATCGACGCTGGGAAATTTGGTACTGGTGTAAAATTTTCACTTTAAATCTATCTCTGTATTTTAAGTATTCTCTATTATCTCACACTGTTTCTTTCTTATAAGTCCTATAAGAATGAATTTTTTACTAAACTGCCCTGGAGCAGACCTCCGATGTGATACAAGGATTAAATTTATAGAGGATGCTGGAATAACACTACTTACATTGGAGAGAATTACTCTGGACAGGAAAGTTGATATCTACAGTTTACCAATATAGAAATATAAAATTTCCTCTGTTAAATCTGTCTCTGCTTCTTAAGTATTCTGTATTATCTCATACTGTTTCTTTCTTATTTCAGAATATCAGATGACATTGGTATAAATTATTATTTTCAATCTCGGATACACATCACCTCAATTTATCATTTGAAGACTAAAACCTTCTAAACAGAACTTATATAACGCTGTTTATATAAATCTGTCATTGAATTACTTATTATTTTCCTCCCTATGTGATATTTTTATATTTTAACTAAACTTGGATGAAACATAAGTTTGTATTATCTTCAGATATTAACTGACATTACAGTTGAGGGAAATATAGAAGATATACTTTTTAGGAATATAATATGAGAAATATTACAAGAAAAAAATTTTGTATATTCTGTTCAAGAAAAAAACATTATGCAAAATAAATTGAGTGTGAAGATTAAATGTGAAACACAAATGTTTAGTATTAATGGAACAATGACAAAGGTTAGAGAAGAGAAGCCATATCACTGTGATATCTGTGGTAAATCAGTCAATAAAAGTAGTACCTTAATTATTCACAAACGAATACATGCAGGAGAGAAGCCATATCACTGTGATATCTGTGGTAAATCATTCTCTGATAGTTGTAGCTTACTTTCTCACAAACGCACCCATACAGGTGAGAAACCATATAACTGCGATATCTGTGGTAAATCATTCTCTGATAGTTGTAGCTTACTTTCTCACAAACGCACCCATACAGGTGAGAAACCATATAACTGCGATATCTGTGGTAAATCATTCTCTCAAAGTGGTACCTTAATTATTCACAAACGTACACATACAGGAGAGAAGCCATATCACTGTGATATCTGTGGTAAATCATTCTCTGAAAGTGGTACCTTAACTAGCCACAAACGTATTCATACAGGAGACAATCCATTTCACTGTGATATCTGTGGTAAATCATTCTCTGATAGAGGTACCTTAACTTCTCACATACGTACCCATACAGGTGAGAAACCATATCACTGCGATATCTGTGATAAATCATTCTCTGGAAGTGGTAACTTAATTATGCACAAACGTATACATACAGGAGTCAAGTCATATCACTGTGATATCTGTGGTAAATCATTCTCTGTAAGTAGTCAGTTAACTTCTCACAAACGTATACATACAGGAGAGAAGCCATATCCCTGTGATATCTGTGGTAAATCATTCTCTGTAAATAGTAACTTAACTAGCCACAAGCGTATACATACAGGAGACAAGTCATACCACTGTGATATCTGTGGTAAATCATTCTCTTTAAGGAGTCACTTAACTACCCACAAACGTACCCATACAGGAGACAAGCCTTATCACTGTGATATCTGTGGTAAATCATTCTCTGAAAATGGTACCTTAACTAGCCACTAACGTACACATACGGGCGAGATGCCATATCACTGTGATATCTGTGGTAAATCATTCTCTGTGAGTAGTTGCTTAACTACTCACAAACGTATACATACAGGCGAGACACCAAATCACTGTGACATCTGTGGTAAATCATTCTATAAAAGTGGTACCTTAAATACTCACAAACGTATACATACAGGAGACAAGCCATACCACTGTGATATCTGTGGTAAATCATTCTCCGATAGTAGTACCTTAACTAGACACAAACGTATACATACAGGAGACAAGCCATATCACTGTAATATCTGTGGTATTTCATTCTCTCAAGGTAGCAGCTTAAGTAGCCACAAACGTATACATACAGGAGAGAAGCCAAACCTCTGTGATATCTGTGGTAAATCATTCTCTAAAAGTAGTACCTTAACTAAACACAAACATGTACATATAGGAGACAAGCCATATCACTGTGATATCTGTGGTAAATTATTCTCTCGAAGTAGTTACTTATCTAACCACAATCGTATACATACTGGGGAGAAGCCATATCACTGTGATATCTGTGGTATATCATTCTCTGCAGGTAGTAACCTAATTACACATAAACGTACACATACAGGAGACAAGCCATACCACTGTGATATCTGTGGTAAATCATTCCTCAGAGTAATCACTTAACTAGCCACAAACGTACACATACAGGAGACAAGCCATATCACTGTGATATCTGTGGTAAATCATTCTCTCGAAGTAGTCAATTATCTAACCACAATCGTACCCATACAGGAGAGAAGCCATATCACTGTGATATCTGTGGTATATCATTCTCTGGGAAAAGTAGCCTAACAACTCACAAACTCATACATGCAGAAGAGAAATCATAACGCATTGACATCAGTGATAAATCATTCCTTCAAATTTGTAAATTAATGAGAATACAAATACATATCATTTTGACATCAGAGGGAAATCATTTCTTTGAATGTTACATTAACTACACATAAACATATACATACAGCTGGGAAGACATTTCACTTTGATATATTTGGTAAATCATTCTCTAAATGGTGTGGCTTCACTAGACACTAACATATACAGGAGAGGAACTATATCACTGTGATATCTGTGGGAAATCATTCTCTGAAATAAGTCACTTCATTCGGCACTAACATTTACAGAAAATGAACCATATCACTGTGATATCTGTGGTAAATCATTCCCTAAATGTTGTGGCTTCCCTACACACTAACACATACAGCAGAGGAACCATATCACTGTGATGTCTGTGGTAAATCATTCTCTTGTAAAGGTTTACTTGATGCAACACAAACACAATCAGACAAGATAAAAACCATGTCACTCACCTAAAATAGTGCCACCAATGTTGTAAATGTTTTGAATAAAACTGTTTTACTAAGAAATTCTCCTTTCATTTTATCTGTAAAAGTTGTAACCAAGAATTTTGCTGACAAAACTGTATCGTTCAGAATTTACATACGCTATATAATCATCATCATCGTTTAACGTCTATCTTCCACGCTAGCATGTATGTCTAGAAATTTGTGTCCATATATATGTTTGTATCTGTGTATATACGTATGTGCATATCTGTATTTGATTTATTTGTGTATGTATGTGTGTATATGTACGTCATCTTCATCAACATTATCACTGTTTTTATGTCCGTTTTCCCATGATTCCATGGGTTGGACAGGTCCTTCTCAACATGGCATCTTTCAACTTGACGTGTTCCTTTGTCATCTCCTCTCTGAGAGTCAGTTATTTGAAGTCAGTTCACACAGACTCTGTCCAGGTCTTTATTGGTCTACCTCTACTATGGCTTCCTTCTACTGGGATTTCCTGAACTCGTCCAAGCTCTGCCTTTCCCCTACACTTACATAACATATTCTACAAAACATGGTTGTTTCATTTCTCTCCAGTCTACATATCCTCTGCAGTCACACCCTTGTTTCGTTACCATGCATCATTGCACATCACCCACATGTGTCATACAGTCGTCCTTTTGTACAGAGAGAGAAACCTTTTGTGGTCAACTGTTGCAGTAGCTCTCTAAACTTTTTCCATCCTATCCTGATTCTAGCTATTCATCTTTCAGAGCAGCCTCCTCCACTGCTAATTAAGTCACATAGATTGTAAAAGCAATCAACCACTTCTATGTGTATCTAATTACATATAATTAAGCCTGACAATTCAACCACTAAAGATTTACCTCCCTTTTTGACAAAATGAAACTCTCCTCTGTTTTGGGTGAAAATTGTTGGAGGAAAGAACTTCCTTTTGATATATTTGTCAGCATACCTAATGAAGGGTCTGTTTGGAAGCGCCTCCCCTAATGAACAGTGGTGGCCATAAGTGGACTCAGAAACCAATGGTCACACATACATGTTATGTGTATCAAACATTATTTACACTAAAGAGACTATGGGTACAGAAGAGTGGGATACAAGGTAAGTTAGCTAAGAAAGTAGGTTTTACATGGGGTCATTGCACTGGAGCAGTAAGAAGCAATCACTTTTGGGAGACAAATTCTATCAAATATTTAAAGGGTTCCATAGAAACAGTTGACAGTTTCTGTTACCTGGGTGACCAAATTAGCAGTGGAGGTAGGTGTAATGAAAGTACAGAAACCAGAGTAAGAACAAAATGGCAAAGGTTTAGGGTGCTACTATTACTACTGCTGCTAGCTACAAAAGGTTGTTTCACGAAATTGATGTGTGCATATGAACAGCAATGCTGCATTGCAGTGTGGACCTCAGAAGATTGGATAGAAATGAAGCTTGAATTCTCCGATGGATGTGTAATATTAATATACATGAAGAGCAAAGTGTAAATAAATTGAGAGAGAACCTGGGCATGAGAGGGATAAGATACAGTATGCTGGAGAGGAGATTGCTGTGGTATGGACATGTGATGTGAATGAAGGTAGAGATGCTGTATAAAAGGTTGACCGCTTGAAATTGATGGAAGAAGACCTATGAATGCTTGGGATGAGGAGGTAAAAACTGACCTGACACCATTGAACCTTTCAAAGGTGATGACACAGGATTGAAATCTCTGGCATTGTACAGTACTGCAGGAGACCTGCATTCCCATTAAAGTATGTCCCAATTTTCCTCCTCCCCACTTCTTAACACTCCACCCCCTTACCAGCGAAGTAACCCCTCTGACCTACCTCTCCAATCCCCACCCCACATACATAAGGAATTGCTGCTTTCACCCTTAACGGGATCTGAAACTGAAAAAAATCAATCTGTGAACGTAGAAGTAAATATTTCGAAAACAGGAAGACGATAGTTTGGTTCGTGAAGACGTTCCCTTGCAATGAACGGAAATAAGCGAAGATCATACCTCGTTATGTGGAGTGGTGAGAACAATTACACGCAAAGACAAAACCACGTTTAAGGTATAAATGGAGTCGTAGACTAATATATTATTTAGGAAACTGAATGCTTCTCGGCTTCGGAGTTCAGAATAATGTAAATTAATTAGTAGAACGAAAATGACAGAGGTTATTGAAATCATGAATCTTAAATATATACATACACACATTGATACACGTTTATATTCTAAAACACACGGCATGCATGCATATACATGCACGTACACAGAAACACGCAAAACTGCATTTATAACGCACACTCACATACCTACAGGTAAATACACATGTTCACCAAACGTACATATACCAAAACCCTATGTACATATATACACACCATACATACGTGCAAACACACATACACACTCATACATACCCATATATGATGGCTGCCCCTCGTTATCGAGTATGGCCATTGCACGAGAAAAAAAAAACTAATGATAATAATTATAATAATGACAACAACAATAATAATATACATACACATATATATATATACACACACACACAGACACATAACCATATCTACACACACACACAATAGCAACTAACAGCGCTGCGATCGAATGTGGCTTTTTAGCCCAGACAATGATCTAAAATGTCTTGCACAGAGTTGGCAACCAAAACATTCACTGGGAATAGCCGGCTGTGGCTGGAGTTGATGTACTTTTGTATGTCGTTTGAGCCTTCCTGCTGATTTACATTCTCTACCACATGCTTGGCAGGCATGATGAGTAGCATCTCCAACCACAGCCTGGTAGTCAACCACTGGTCTTACTTTGTGACTGCGAAGATGACTTTCGAGTCCAGCTTTGCTGAGGCAAAATCTCGCAGACGCTGCAAATGCAACGGTGATGCCCTTCCTCACATCCCACATTACGATCAGCAGCAACATTTTCCCATGTATCAGCAGAGATGTTAGCGTCTTTCAAAGAGGCTTTCAAGGAATCCTTATAACTCTTTTTTGGTTTATGTGGAGGTCGTTTTCCTTTAACTAACTCTCCATAAAATAGTTGTTTATACATACACATAAGAGTTGTATACACATTTACATACATACGTACATATATGTGTGTGTGTATATATAAAAATATATATAGAGAGAGAGAGAGAACAGTTGGATAATTGGACAATTGGATAATTGGACAATTGGATAATATCGCTGCTATTTCTAGTAGTTAGAGAGACTACGTAGAGGTTTTCTTATTGATATATAATTGATATTTTATTGAGTGATACTTTCTGATTTACAATCAATTAAATACTATTGGAACTGTGTCTGAAGGTGTTAAATTATATCAGGGACTTTTAACGTGAGGCACCGGTACGACAGTTGAAACATTCTCAACGACACCGAGTACCTGCTGTCATCATCATCATCATCATCAACGTTTAACGTCCGTGTTCCACGCTTGCATGGGTTTGGACGGGGGTTTTCCCACTTGAGGCAAGAGTGATTATCTTGCTCGCATAGGACTGTCTGGCAGGTTTTCTACAGTTGGATGCCCTTCCTAACACCAACCACATTTACAGTGTGGGTCTGGGAGGTTTTTAACGTGTTGCCTAGACGGCCACATTACAGCGTGGACTGTGTGTTTTTTTGTCGTGACACCTACACGATCTCATTTGTTTCGGCCTGGATGGTATGGCACCAACTTAACTTTACATAGAAGGGGGCGGTGTGGATGGGGTGGGGGTGGTGGGACGGGGGTGTATTTTGTTAGAGATGCCTACTGACTGTAGTAGGTTCTACTTTGTATTTAGGTAAGGCGGGTCTTCTCTATTACTGAGTACCGCCAAAGGTCTCAGTCCAGTGACATTGTCTTGGTGAGGTGTAAGTGTGTGAGGTCGGAGTTTATCAGCTCGTCCCAGGTTTTTCTGGGTCTGCCTATTCCGTGGCTACCGTCTATCTTTATTGCCCTGCACTTTGTTATACAGCTATCGTCCTTCATGCGCATCACGTGACCATACCAACGTAGCCTTCTCTCTAGTAAACAACATCTGATCCCTCTTATTTCTAATTTTTTCCTTAGTTCGTTTATGCTTTGTCGTTCATGTATATTACTATTACACATCCAGCGGAGCATGCAAGCTTCGTTTCTCTCTAGTCTGCGTATATCCTCTGCACACAATGCCCAGGTCTCACTGCCATGCAACATTGCTGTTCGTATGCAGGCATCGTACAGCCTGCCTTTCATTTTTAGGGAGAACCCTTTAGCGGCTAATAGTGGTATAAGCTCTCTGAACTTTTTCCACCCAGTTCTGACTCTAGCTACTGTACTTTCAGAGCACCCTCCCCCACTGCTGATTTTGTCACCCAGGTAACGGAAGCTGTCCACTATTTCTATAGAACCCTCTGCGCAGTTGAAAGAGCTAGTATTTTGTGGGCACTTGCTGCTACTTATTGCCCCAGAACACCGGCCACATGTAAAATCTATGTTCTTAGTTAGCTTACCTGTGACCCCACTACATCTTTTATGCACCCAAACTTTGCATTTGGGACACAAAATGGAATTTCTACCTACGCCTTTCCTACACTCTGCGCATGGCCACTTCCCGGAGGGGACCGCTGCCTTATTTTCTTTCTTACAAACTAGAACTTTAGTCTTAGCCAGGTTAATTTTAAGGCCTTTTGATTCTAGGCCGTGCTTCCATGTTTGGAATTTCTTCTCTAGCTCGGCCATTGATTCAGCTATGAGCGTTAGATCATCTGCGTATAGGAGTTCCCATGGGCAGCCGGTCTTGAACTCCACTGTTATAGCCTGGAGGGCAATAATAAATAGTAGGGGGCTAAGAACAGAGCCCTGATGAACACCAACTTTTACACTAAACTCTTCACTATATTCGTTGTTAATTCTAACCTTGCTGACTGTTTCTTTATACATGGCTTGTATAGCTCTCACAAGCCATTTTTCAACACCTAGTTTTCTAAGAGCCCACCAGATAATGGAACGGGGGACTCTGTCGAAGGCCTTCTCCAAGTCGACGAAAGCTAAGTATAGGTGTTTACTTTTAGCTACGTACTTCTCCTCTAGTTGTCGTACAATGAAAAGAGCGTCTGTGGTACTTTTTCCTGACACAAACCCGAACTGCATTTCATCTAGATCAATTCGCTCTCTGATTAGTTGCGCTATTACTTTTTCCGTGACCTTCATGACCTGGTCGATTAATTTAATGCCTCTATAGTTACTCCTATCTAGGGCATCTCCTTTACCCTTATAACAGTTAACGATAATGCTGCTACGCCAGTCCTTCGGAACAACCCCATTCTGTATGACTTGGTTGACTATCCGGGTGACAATGGTGTGTCCCACCGTACCAGATGCCTTCAGCATCTCGGCAACTATTTCCGAAGGCCCAGCCGCCTTGCCTGTCTTCATATCTTTGATTGCCTTACTTATTATACTACCCTCGACTAACACTGCTGGTCCCTCTATTGGGTCGATGTGGGGGAGACTGTCTTTCTCCCATTTATTCTCCTCATTTAGTAGCCTTTCATAGTGACACTTCCAAGCTACCTTCTTATCGGCGTCGGTGATGGCAAGTACGCCGTCATCGTTAAGTACACACTTCTCCCCGACAATATCACTGTTTTCCTTGACACATTGCCTAGCAATCCTGAACACCTCACGTTTTTGGTCCTCACGTTGTAGAACATGCTTGAACTTTCTTTCCTCTGCTTCCCTTCTTGCGAAGTACACTTGTCTCCTAGCTTCCCTCCTGGCCACTTGATAGTCTTCTCTTCTTCCCCCATCCCGCCATACTATCCAAGCCTGCTTTTTGGCCTTAATTGACCCCTCCACCTTACTGTTCCACCACCATGTTACTCTCCTCCTGCCTACAGGCCTGCTCCAGCCACAGACTTCGTCTGCCGCCGTCAGCAGGTTTGCTTTCAGGAATTCCCACTGTTCCTCTACCTTGTACGTCTCTAATTGCTCTTCCTCACTGTCGAAAGCATCAAATAATATGCTTTGGAATTTATTTTTGGCTGTGGGGTCCTTTAGCTTCCATATTTTTCTCCTGAGGATAATCCTCTTCTGTTGTCTAGTTCGTCTCGTCCTGACTATTAGGTTGCTAATTATCAGTCTATGTTGGGAAGTGCATTCTTCATGGGGGAGGGATTTAGTGTTTACGACAGTCACTTTGTCACTTCTTCTGGTAAGGATATAATCTACCTGGCTAGTATGTTCCCCTGATCTGTAGGTGATCAAGTGATTGTCTCGTTTTTTGAAGTTAGTGTTGCAGACTTCATTATAACTTTAATTAATCTAATTATATCTTGTGTAACAATTATATATATATATATATATATATACACACAATTTTAATTCCCCGACATCAGTCTTACACTGTCATATCTATTCTTACTTTACAATTGTGTCTACTAAGAGTTCCATTACAATCTGTAGTAGTAAAACTACTATTTCACCAGAACATCTGCTATCAGTCATTTATAGACAATATATATATTTTAGACCACATATCAACCTAATATATATATATTTCCTATCAAATCTGTAGCTAAAGACATAAAGTCAGCCTCACTACTTCATTCTGACAAGATATCAATTTATGACTAAAGATGAAGAAGATACACCAACGTTAATGTCGTGAAATAAAGCTGATAACATTGAAACTTCTAATTTGATAACAAAGAGATTATTTCTTTGGTTGTTTAGTAACAACTAACAACACAATACATTGATTATATGTGAAGGAGGTAAGTTGACAAAGATTTACTTAATGTCTATATTAATGTGTGTAAATAATATAATTATATGAACCCTACAACGACCCAGTAATTATATACAAGTGAAAATATATATAACATCATTAGAAAAATATATTTCTTCCTCCACTTTTATATATAGAAAAAACACTTCCAAACTGAAATGTTGATGTGATATTTTTCAATCATCAGATTCCACTGTTACATGTAATATAAAATATATTGTTATCATGACTGTCTTTATTATTTAAATTACCTCCGTCTATATTTCAACCACTGGAACAACCTCAAACAAGAAACAGTTGTCACACCCTCAGTCAACATTTTAATATAAAAAAATCGAAAAAAATGTTATGTGTGTATATAGATAGATGTATGTTGTGTGTGTATATATACAGTAATCCCCCGCTATATCACGGTTCACTTTTCGCGGTCCCGTTACATCGCGGATATTTCTTTGGAACGTATCTAATTTCCTATCGCGGTAATCCTCGCCACATCGCGGATTATTCGTTAGAACATATCTAGTTTCTTATCGCGGTACGTCTGAATAAAAAGTGTTTAAAATTTAAACTTATTAAATAAGTTTCAATGTTATTAAAGTGTATATCGTAAGGAAGGGAGCTCTTAAGGCTTTAATTATGAACAAATGTTTATTTTTTTCATTCCATTATTCTTTTACTGATTGTGTTTTGCTCTAATCTGCTACAAACCCTTTATAGATTGACGGGGGATGTGCAGTGTATTACCAAGTGGCTACCGTGGCTGGCAATAGTCCTCATTGGTAACTAGTGGTATGATAGTTGGTGGTAGTTTCTATACGATCGTTACTGGCTGTTTTTGGTGTTTAAATACAAAAGTGTGTTTTAATGAGTTTATATGTACTTAAAGCATGTATGAGAGGTATTTTAAGGCTTAAACTATGAAAACATCGGTTGTCTTTATGGTCTCTCTATATCACGGTTGGTTCTGGAACGTATCCTGGCTTAGTGGTTAGAGCATTGGACTTACAATTAAAAGGTGGTGAGTTCGTTTCTCGGACCGTGTGATGTGTTGTGTCCTTGAGCAAGACACTCTATTTCACGTTGCTCCAGTTTACTCAGCTGTAGAAATGAGTTGTGATGTTACTGGTGCCAAGCTGTATCGGCCATAGCCTTTTTCTTGGACATATTTATAGTGTATATATATTGTATAATATATATAGTGTATATATACTGTATAATATATATAGTGTATATATACTGTATAATATATATAGTGTATATATACTGTATAATATATATATAGTGTATATATACTGTATAATATATATAGTGTATATATACTGTATAATATATCTAGTGTATATATACTGTATAATATATATAGTGTATATATACTGTGTATATATACTGTATAATATATATAGTGTATAATATATATAGTGTATATATACTGTATAATATATATAGTGTATATATACTGTATAATTTATATACTGTATAATATATATATAGTGTATATATACTGTATAATATATATAGTGTATATATACTGTATAATATATATAGTGTATATATACTGTACAGTGTAAATATATGTATATCATCATCACCGTTTTACGTCCCTTCTTCCACGGTAGTATGGGTTAGACAGGTTGTCCTGTTGTGGGCAGTGCCAGGTGGGGTGACCTTGTCTTGCTCAAATGGGAACCGATTTTGGCTTGATTTCTACAGCTGGATGCCCTTCCTAACACCAACCTCACAGTGAGTGATGGGGTCTTTTTTGTTGTGACACCTCCATGGCCACTTTACAGTGGGAGTGGGTGGGGGCATATTGTCTATGTGCTTCGGCTTGTACCCAGGGGCTACAACACAACTTCCTCTGCTGCACACAGCATTTGATTCCTCTTATGCTCAGTCTCTCTCTCAATTTGTTAATGCTTTGCTGTTCGCGTATATTACTATTACACATCCATCGGAGCATGCAAGATTCGTTTCTTTCTAATCTACGCAAGTCTTCTACAGACAGCGCCCAGGTCTCACTACCATGTAGCATTGATGTTCGTATGCACGCATCATACAGTCTGCCTTTCATTTTGAGGGAAAAGCCTTTTGCAGCTAGCAGTGGCAGTAGCTCCCTAAACTTCTTCAATCCTGTTGTTACACTGGTTACTGTACTTTCAGAACACCCACCTCCGCTGCTCATTTGGTCACCTAGGTAGCAAAAGCTGTCTATTGTTTCTACAGAACTCTTCCAGAGTTTGGTGGTGCTTGTTTCTTTAGTTCTGCCATAGATTCAGCTATAAGTGTAAGATCATCCACATATAGGAGTTCCTATGGGCATCAGGTCTTAAACTCTTCTGTTATAGCCTGCAATACTATTATAAACAGGAGAAGGCTAAGAACAGAGCCCTGGTAGACACCGACTTGTATGCTAAATTCCTCGCTATAGTAATTGTTAAGCCTAACTTTACTGACATGTCCCCTATACATGGCTTGTACAGCTTTCACAAGCCACTAATCTACTCCTAGTTTTCTAAGAGCCCACCAGATTATTTCACGGGGCACTCTGTTGAAGACTGTTTCCATATCGACAAAAGCCAGGGAGAGCAGCTTGCTTTTATCTAGGTACTTTACCTGTAACTGCCTCACAAGGAAGAGGGCACCAGTGGTGCTTTTTCCTGCAACAACCGAAACTGCATCTCACCTAGTTTTACCCAGCCGCTGATCATCTGTGCTATGACTCGTTCCATTACTTTCATGATCTGGTCCATCAGCTTTATACCTCTATAGTTTCTTCTATCTAGTGCATCTACTTTACCCTTGTAACAGTTGACGATGATGCTGCTGCACCTATCCTTTAGTATGACACCCTCTAGTATTACCTGGTTAACAATACCTTATCTACCCATTTCTCAGTTAATAGTATACCTACACCACCCATCCCATTGTCATTTCCCACCCAGAAAAATTTATAGCACTGACTTTTGCCTACAAGGACTCTAGTGGACTGTGCTCTCCATCTAGTCTCTTGCACACAGCATACGTCAATATCCTTTCACTCTAGCATGTCTATAATTTCTCCTTCCCTTCCTTTCATTGTGCTTATGTTGATGGTTCAAACTCAGAGTTTTGGACATTTGCCATCATTTGTGGGAGAGGGTGAATTTTTGCAGGGGAGTGTGTATGCTTCCTGTCTCTGAATTAAAGCTTCGCATGGGAGCTTGGTAACTTGCGGATTCATATTCATTTATTTATTCGGGGTTGTTCCATTTATCTTTCGCTCCTCCATACATAATGGTGAACAAGAATTCTTTGGTGCAGGGCTAGAAGGACAGTAGTAGTAATGGCAGAGTTTCTTGGGGCTGGTAAGGGCTAGAAGGACAGTAGTAGAAATGGCAGAGTTTGTTGGAGCTTGTAAGGGCCAGAAGGACAGTAGCAGTAATGGCAGAGTTTGTTGGGGCTGGTAAGGGCTAGAAGGTCAGTAGTAGTAATGGCAGTTTGTTGGGGCTGGTAAGGGCTAGAAGGACAATAGTAGTAATGGCAGAGTTTGTTGTGGCTGGTAAAGGGAAGGACAGTAGTAGTAATGGCAGAGTTTGTTGGGGCTGGTAAGGGCTAGAAGGACAGTAGTAGTAATGACAGAGTTTGCTGGGGCTGGTAATGGGTAAGGACATGTCGCTGAGGTTTGATTGGTCAAATAGCCTATGCTGGTGAGTGGGAAAATGTGAGATAAGTAGCCATCATGACATATATCATCACAGGAGATTTGGGTGAAATAAGCAGATATAAGTAGACATATTAGACAAGGTAAGTATGCAAGAATTTCGAAGATGGTCACCTAGCTTCGTAAACACCGAAAGAGAAAGGGGAGGTAATGGTGGGGGTTAGGGATGAGTTTGTAGAGAAAGAGACAATGTCCAACATGGTTTATATCAAAATCAAGGTCTAAGTATATACGTTGTGGTAACAAGTGAATGATAATAATAATAACGTAAACAGAACATTTTGAAACTGGGGAAGAGAGATAGCTGTAGAATAGAAATAATCTATGGAAGTCTGGGATATAAGTTATATATATATATATGTTGTGATGTCACTGGTGTCAAGCTGTGTCAGCCATTGCCTTTCCCTTGGACAACATCATATATATTGTATATATATATTGTACACAGTGTATATATAATATAGTGTATATATATGTTGTGATGTCACTAGTGTCAAGCTTATCAGCCATTGAGTTTCCCATGGACAACATATATAGTGTATGATATATAATGTAGACAGTGTAAATATATATATATAATATATATATATATATAATATATATATGAGGTGGGTCAGAAAAGTTCCAGGACTGATGTCACAAAAAATTTATTTCAAACCCAAACTTCACACTAAGAGTTTTCTCCTTCAAAGTAATGCCCTGGAGTCTAATGCACTTTTCCATCATTTTCTACCACGCTTGCATGCACTGCTGGAAGGATTCTTCCAGGACCCTTCACAGTTCCATCATCATAGCATTTTTGATGTTGTCCACGTCTTCAAAATGGGTCCCCTCCGGGTCGTACTCGAAGATCCATGACTCATCACCGGTGATGACTGTCCCTAGCAAGTCTGGTTCAGTTTCAAGCCACTCGAGGATGTCCTGGCACACTTGCAGGCGTCGACCCTTCTGGTCATCGTTCAGCAGTTTTGGCACCATCTTCGCGCAGACTTTCCGCATGTCCAAATCTTCAGTGAGAATCTTCCAGACGTTGTCCCGATTCATGCCCAGCTCATTTGCCATCAGTCGAACAGTCAGCCGACGATTGCTACGCACCATCTGCCTGACGCGCTCAACGTTGACCTCAGTCCTGGTTGTTGAGAGCCTTCCGCTCCTGGGGTCATCTTCCACGTCGTCGCATCCTTCTTTAAACCTCTTGCACCACTCAAAAACACGTGAAGGTGACATCGTCTAATCTCCATACACTTGCTGCAGCAATCCCAGTGTTTCTGACGGAGTTTTCAAGTTTGTTCATTGCTCTGTGCTCATTGCTTGACGACCTGAAACAGAGGACATGTATATAAAATGATGAAGAAAAAAGTTTGATCACTGCAGAGAGCTAAGATTACAGTTACATACTCCAGGGGGATTACTTTGAAGGAGATAACTCTTGAAATAAATTTTATGTGACATCAGTCCTGGAACTTTTCTGACACACCTCGTATATATATGTAGTGATGTTCCGAGCTGTATCAGCCATTACCTTTCCCTTGGACAACATCTGTGGCATGGAGAGGGTAGACTGGTATACTTGGGTGACTGCTGGTCTTCCTCAAACAACCAGACTTGTGCCTCAGAGGGGAACTTTCTAGTTGCCAATCACATGGTCATTCGTGACCGACGGGTGTCTTTGATATGTTAGGTGTGTATATAGTAATATGTGTATATATAGATGTGTATTGATGTCCATGTGGGAGTCATTGATACCCATGCTAGGGAAGGCTGGTCTTCTATATTACTGTATAACACCAAATATCTCAATCCTGTGTCATTGTCTTTGAGAATTGTGTGGTCAGCTTTTATCACCTCATCCCAGGTTTTCCTACTCCACAGCTTCCATCAATTGTGTGAGGTCAGCTTTTATCACCTCATCCTAGGTCTTCCTACTTCATAGCTTCCATCAATTGTGTGAGGTCAGCTTTTATCACCTCATCCCAGGTCTTCCTACTTCATAGCTTTCATCAATTGTGTCAGGTCAGCTTTTATCACCTCATCCCAGGTCTTCCTACACTATAGCTTCCATCAATTGTGTGAGGTCAGCTTTTATCACCTCATCCCAGGTCTTCCTACTTCACATCTTCCATCAATTGTGTGAGGTCAGCTATTATCACCTCATCCCAGGTCTTCCTACTTCATAGCTTCCATCAATTGTGTGAGGTCAGCTTTTATCACCTCATCCCAGGTCTTCCTACTTCACAGCTTCCATCAATTTTATAAAATGCTTGAAAACGACTTAGAAAAGATTTAATCCCAAAGAGAGGAAATTGGAACATTATCCAATGAAAGTTGCTTATCCCTTTCACATTTAAACTGGCCATAACTGGCCAGAATTTTGTCTACCTTTTCTTTTTAAAACAGCCGTAATTGGCCACTCATACTGATGTTAAGGTATTGTACTCAATGTAAATAATATCAAAATCTCATAGATTCGATATTATGTGAGGTAAAGACTTTACCATGGAAATATAATAGTGTATATAGAATAGTGTAAATGTTAAAGGGTTAAACCCTGAAGAAAGGACTGTTAGGACCCAAAATATTGGACAAATAAAAGAACAACAACAACAAAAATAACAAAACAAAGATTACAAGGTAACTTTTACTTTTCCTTACCTCATCTTACAGTCCATTTTGCCTTGTTTAGCCTTCTATCTCTTTCAACGTTATATATTATATAGAATGCTTGAAGTAAACTACATTTTATTATATATAATCATCATCAATTAACGTCCATCTTCCACACTAGCATGGGTTAGACGGGTCCCATTTAGAGGCAATTTGGGTCAGGTGACCGTGTCTCACTCATATAGGGTGTTTCTGGCTAGCTTTCTACGGCTGGATACCCTTCTTAACGCCAATCACATTGACAGTGTGGACTGGGTGCTTTTGCCAAGACACCTACATGTCCACTTTACAGTGTGGGCTGGGTGCTTTTTGCTGTGTCTTCTACATGTCCAGTGTGGGTGGGATATATATATATGTCTGTGTCATCTCTATTTAGCGTCCATTTTTCCATTCTTGCATGGGTTAGACGGGTCATCCACGCCAGGAGGCAAGTCTGGCCTGGGTTGGCCATGTGTTGCACCTGGCTCAGATGAGGTCTGTAAATTTGGTCGGGTATTTAACAGCTGGATTCCCTTCCTAACACCAACCATGTTTACAGTGTGGAACTGGATGGCTCTGTTATGAGGAGGGACAGGCCAGTTGGCTGCACTCAACCCATCTCACAGTGCAACTATAATTTTGGGGCCTGGTACTGGGTGGCACCATTATGAGAAGGGGTGGCCAGCCAGATGGGCCTAACCCTTTTCATGAGGTTAGCATAGTTATGTGGACTGGTACTGGATGGTACAGTTACGATAAGGGCTGGCCAGTTGTCTGCGCCACTATGGGGAGGGTAGCCAGTCGGCCATGCCAAACCCATCTCACAAGGTTACCATAGTTTGGGGGCCCTGTACTAGATGACACCACTATAGTCATGGTACAGCTGTAGTTTGACATATATATAGCCTTGGTTTATATAAATAAACATCACACAGGTATATTTTTACAGTTTACCAATGTACCGTATTTACCGGTGCCGAAGTCACGACATTTTTGAAAAACAATAATAAACAACCTTCGGCCTCCGGGACGTATGGTAGATTTTTGAGACTTATATTAGGGAAGAAGTAACGTCTTCGAGGCAGGTAAATATGTAAAGTTTCCACTGTTAAATCTATCCCTGTATTTTAAGTATTCTCTATTATCTCACACTGTTTCTTTCTTATAAGTCCTATAAGAATTAATTGTTTGCTAAACTGCCATAGAGCAGACCTCTGAAGAGATAGGATATAATTTATATAACATGCTGGAATACTACTGTTTATATTGGAGAGAATTACTCTGGACAGGAAAGTTGATATCTACAGTTTACCAATATAGAAATATAAAATTTCCACTGTGTTGTTTCCTTGAGCAAGACACTTTATTTCACATTGCTCCAGTTTACTCAGCTGTAGAAATGAGATGATATGGTCCATATCATTCCACTGCAAAGTGGTCGTGTAGGCGCTACGGAAAAAAAGCACTCAGCACTCACTGTAAATGAGGTTGGTGTTAGGAAGGGCATCCAGCTGTAGAAATCAAGCCAGAATCAGTTCCCGTCCCACCCTTGCAAGCAGGTAAAAAGCGGACGTAAAATGAAATGATGATGATGAAATCTATCTCTGTTTCTAAAGTATTCTGTATTATCTCATACTGTTTCTTTCTTATTTCAGAATATCAGATGACATTGGGATACATTTTTATTTTCAATCTTGGATACATCACCTCTATTTATCATCATTTGAAGACTAAAACTTTCTAAACACAACTTATATAACCCTGTTTATATAAATCTCTCGTCGTATTACTGTAAAATATTTCCTCAAAACTGAGTTTATTTTCTTCACTATAAGATGGTTTTGTATTTTAACTTAACTTGGATGAAAAAGAAGTTTGTATTATCTTCAGAGATTAATTGAAATATAGTTGAGGGAAATATAGACGATATATTTTTTAGGAATATAATATAAAAGATATTACAAGTAAAACATTTGTATATTCTGTTGAAGGAGTAATAATTATGGAAAATAAATTGACAAAGGAGATTAAATACGAAACACAATCTAAAGTGTTTAGTATTCCTGGTGAGATGACGAAGGTTCGAGAAGGGAAGCCATATTGCTGTGATATCTGTGGTAAATCATTCTCTGATAGTAGTGCCTTGCCTAGACACAAACGTATACATACAGTAGATAAGCTATTCATTGTGAGTTCTGTGGGGTATCATTCTCTCAAAGTAGTGCCTTAACTAACCACAATCGTGTACATACAGGAGAGAAGCCATATCCCTGTGATATCTGTGGTAAATCATTCTCTCATAGTAGTAACTTAGCTTACCACAAACGTATACATACAGGAGACAGGCCATACCAATGTGATATCTGTGGTAAATTAAATCATTCTCTCGAAGTTCTACATTAAATAAGCATGAACGTATACATACAGGAGACAAGCCATATCACTGTGATATCTGTGGTAAATCCTTCTCTCAAAGTGGTACCTTAACTAGCCACAAACGTGTACATACAGGAGACAAGCCATATCACTGTGAGATCTGTGGTATATCATTCTATGATAGTAGTACTTTAACTAGACACAAACGTATACATACAGGAGACAAGCCATATCACTGTGATATCTGTGGTAAATCCTTCTCTCGAAGTAGTCACTTAACTAACCACAAACCTATACATACAGGAGACAAGCCATATCACTGTGATATCTGTGATAAATCATTCTCTCAAAGTGGTACCTTAACTAGCCACAAACGTTCCCATCGAGGAGACAAGCCATATCACTGTGATATCTGTGGTAAATCATTCTCTCAAAGTGGTACCTTAACTAGCCACAAACGTATACATACAGGAGACAAGCCATATCACTGTGATATCTGTGGTAAATCATTCTCTGTAAGTGGTCACTTAACTAGCCATAAACGTGCTCATACAGGAGACAAGCCATATCACTGTGATATCTGTGGTATATCATTCTCTCAAAGTAATGCCTTAACTAGCCACAAACGTATACACACAGGAGACAAGCCATACCACTGTGATATCTGTGGTATATCATTCTCTCGTAGTAGTCACTTAAATATTCACATACGTACCCATACAGGAGACAAGCCATATCACTGTGATATCTGTGGTAAATCATTCTCTGAAAGTAGTTCCTTAATTAAGCATAAACGTAAACATACAGGAGACAAGCCATATCACTGTGATATCTGTGGTAAATCATTCTCTCAAATTAGTCACTTAACTAGCCACAAACGTACCCATACAGGAGACAAGCCATATCACTGTGATATCTGATATAAATCATTCTCTGTAAGTTTTAGCTTAACTAGCCATAAACGTATACATACAGGAGAGAGGCCATATCACTGTGATATCTGTGGTAAGTCATTCTCTGGAAAAAGGAGCCTAACTACTCACAAACTTATACATGCAGAAGAGAAATCATAACTCATTGACATCAGTGATAAATCATTCCCTCAAATTTGTGAATTAATGAGAATACAAATACATATCTTGTGACATCTGAGGGAAATCATTCTCTTTGAATGTTACATTAACTACACACAAACATAAATACTAGACCTGAAAAATGCGCACGCTCAAAAGAGCTACAGAATGTTATAATAAACCTTCAAAAGTGTGCGACTAGAGTTGTTGCTCAAAAATATTGTAATCATTATCTATCGTACACTCTGTGGCATCCTTTTATAAAAAAGAGACTCATAACGAATTCAAGACGACGCGATAATTATTTAAGCTAATGTTCAATATCTCATATTAGATGTTTAGTAATGATTAATACGAAATTCACTTAAACCGAATTCTATATTATAAATTCACTTAAATAATGATCGTGTCGTCTTAAGTTCGTTATGAGTCTCTTTTTTATAAAAGGATGCCACAGAGTGTACGATAGATAATGGTTACAATATTTTTGAGCAACAACTCTAGTCTCACACTTTTGAAGGTTTATTATAACATTCTGTGGCTCTTTTGAGCTTGCGCATTTTACAGGTCTAGTTTAATATTTTTTTAAGTCAACGCTTGTAATAACTCTAGTTAAACATGATATATATTAATAATAAATTATAGTTGCAATGTAATTAGATTATATAATTGTTATTTTATAAATGATCTTATAAATATTATTGTAAGTTGTATTAAAATATTTTCAGACTTTTAATATAAACAACTACAAAAAACAATCAATATTAAATAAATATATTTTACATAATAATTATTATAGTTGAATTAATAAAAATTAAATATTACATACAAATAGTCTAACATAATAATAAAAAAATAATCTAACATAATAATAATAAAATAATCTAACATAAAACGAACAATAATATGGACATATATACAAGTAAATATGATACAATCAATATTATAAGCATGTTATAACGAACTGAAAAAAAAATAGTTAATATAAATTTAAAAAATCATATATAAATTAACAATATAACTTACCAAAATGAGAAAAATATTTTGATGATAAACCACGAAATACAGGAGGAAGATTCAAAAGCGAATCGATAAATAAACGTGCAATCAACATGGCGGATGCTTTTGAGCAACAATTACTCTCATTGGTTGATTAGCCAATAAGACGATGAAATTAGCCAATATGACGAAACATTACAAAACATGTTTGGGAGGGATGAGCGCGGCCAGCGAAACCCCTTGAATTTTTTATTCACAAGATACGCATATATGTTAGACATACAGACTTAAAACATTCTGTTGTTAGTCACTGCGAGTCTAACAGATACAGCGGCAAGCCATATCACTTTGATATATTTAGTAAATCATTCTCTAAATGTTGTGGCTCCACTAGACACTAACATCTACAGGAGAGGAACCATATCACTGTCATGTCTGTGGTAAATCTTTCTCTAAATGTTCTGACTTCACTACACACTAACATCTACAGGAGAGGAACTATATCATTGTGATATCTGTGGTAAATCATTCTCTTATAAAGATTACTTAATGCAACACAATTAGATAAAAACCATGTCACTCACCTGAAATAGTGCCCCCAATGTTGTTAATATTTTGAATAAAACTGTTTTACTAAGAAATTCTTCTCCTTTCATTTTATTTGTAGAAGTTGTAACCAAGAGTTTTGCTGACAAAACTGTATTGTTCAGAATTTACATACGCTATATATATGTGAATGTATGTGTGTCTATGTATATATTTATCTGTGTTTGTATATAAGTATTTGATTATATATGTGTGTGTATGTACGTCATCTTCATCAACATCATCACTGTTTTTATGTCTGTATTTCCATGCTTGCTTTGGTTGGACATGTACTTCTCAACATGGCATCTTTCCACTTGTCATGTTCCTTTGTCATCTCCTCTGTGAGAGTCAATTATTTGAAGTCAGTTCACACAGACTCTGTCCAGGTCTTTCTTGGTCTACCTCTACTATGGTTTCCTTCTACTGGGATGTCCTGGCACTTCATCACCCAGCGGTCATTATCCATGTGTATCACATGTCGTACAAACACAGTCTTCTCTCTTACACACCACTTCAGATCACTCTTAAACCCAGCTTCTTCTTGAACTCGTCCAAGCTCTGCCTTTCCCTTACACTTACATAACATATTCTACAAAACATGGTTGTTTCATTTCTCTCCAGTCTACATATCCTCTGCAGTCACACCCTTGTTTCGTTACCATGCATCATTGCACATCACCCACATGTGTCATACAGTCGTCCTTTTGTACAGAGAGAGAAACCTTTTGTGGTCAACTGTTGCAGTAGCTCTCTAAACTTTTTCCATCCTTTCCTTATTCTAGCTATTCATCTTTCAGAGCAGCCTCATCCACTGCTAATTAAGTCACCTAGATTGCAAAAGCTATCAACCACTTCTATGTGTATCTAATTACATATTTAATTAAGCCTGACAATTCCACCACTAAAGATTTACCTCCCTTTTTGACAATATGAAACTCTCCTCTGTTTGGGATGAAAATTGTTGGAGGAAAGAACTTCCTTTTAATATTTGTCAGCATGCCTAATGAAGAGTCTGTTTGGAAATGCCCCCCCCCCATTAAACAGTGCTGGCCATAAGTGGAATAGGGAACCAATGGTCACACATACATGTTATGTGTATGAAACATTATTTACTCTAAAGAGCCTATGGGTACACCAGAGATTTAGTGGGATACATAGTGAGTTAGCTAAGAACGTAGGTTTTACAAGGGGTCATGCACTGGAGCAGTGAGACGCAATCCCTTTTAGGAGACAAGCTCTATCAAATATTTCAGGGATTCTGTAGAAAGAGTTGACAGTTTCTGTTACCAAGGTGACCAAATTAGCAGTGGAGGTAGGTGTTCTGAAAGTACAGTAACCAGAGTTGAACAAGATGGCAGAGGTTTATGGTGCTACTACTGCTGCTAGCTACAAAAGGTTGTTTCATCAAATTGATGTCTGCATATGAACAGCAATGTTGCATTGCAGTGAGATGTGGGCGGTGTGTGCAGAGGACCTCCGAAGATTGGATAGAAATGAAGCTTGAATTCTCCGATGGATGTGTAATACTAATATACTTGAAGAGCAAAGTGTAAATAATCTGAGAGAAAACCTGGGCATGAGAGGGATAAGATACAGTATGCAGGAGAGGAGATTGCTGTGGTATGGGCATGTGATGTGTATGAAGGTAGAGATGTTGTTTAAAAGGTTGACCGCTTGAAATTGATGGAAGAGTAAGACCTAGGAAAGCTTGGGGTGAGGAGGTAAAAACTGACCTGACACCATTGTACCTCTCAAAGGTGATGACAGGATTGAAATCTCTAGCGTTATGCAGTACTGCAGGAGACCTGCATTCCCATGTCCACGGGTTGACACAACATTTAGTGGTTTGAAGTATGCTCTAATTTTCCTCCTCCCCACATCTTAACACTCCACCCACTTACCAGCTAAGTACTCCACCCTGACCTACCTCTCCAATCCCCACCCTACATACACACAAACCCCACCCCCACTTTCACATCTGATACACCTTTCTTGACCAACCCATGTATACAATTATGGAAAGCTTAACATGCTCTCCCCCAATGCTGCTTAAATGGCTAAAAGCCCTCAGGCAACCCTGTAAGGTGGTCATGCAAGTGTCATGACAAAAGAGCACCGAGTCCTCTCTGTTAGGTAATATGACAAAAGAGCACCTAACCCTCCCTGCAAGTTAGTCATGCTGGTGACATGACAAATAAGCACCCAGTTCACCCAGTGATGTAGACAGGAGGCCTCTAGCCCACCCTGTAAAGTGGTCATGCTAGTGGCAAGACTGAAGGGACCCGAACCACCCTTCAAATTGATGACATGAAAAAGAGCAGCAAAAAGCATCCAGTCCACTCTGTAGGTTGGTCATGTTAGCAACACAACAATAAATACCAAATCCACCCTGTAAATGTGGTTGGAGTTAGCAAGGGCATCCAGCCGTACAATCCAACCAGAAATGGTTCTTGCATGAGCAAGGCAGGGTTATTTGATCTAAGTTTTCACACAATAGGACAACTCGTCTGACCCATGCTAGCATGTAAATTGGAGTTTAAATTATGATGAGGATAAATACAATATAGGAATATACACGTATGTATTATATTCTTTTACTCTTTTACGTGTTCCAGCTATCTGGCTGAGGCCATGCTGGGGCACTGCCCTTCAGATATATGTATATATATCATAGAATCAAGACGTATCTGAGGACCTTGAGATTTTCAGGTTCGATCATCACATCGATTGTACCCAGAGCTGGTCGCCAGAGAGACGATTGTAATATGTCCACTAAATTCCACTCATCGCAACACTGATTCTCTCTTTTTCTGTGATATACTCTGCTCTATGAGAGCATCGAGTGCTCAAACGGCCTACTGCATATGGACGCTTTAAGCATCCAAAATCAATTATATATATATATATATATTTAGTAAAATAACAGATTAAAGTTTAAGAAAAGAATCGCTGCATTTTAGTCTTCAAATTTATTATTATTACTATATATATATATATATATATATATATATATATATATATATATATGTATATATATATATATATATATATATATATATATATATATATATATATATATATATATATATATATAAGAGAGTATTGAAGTTTGCTTGAAGCATTGTGGACTAATAGGTAAATATCTTTAAGTCGTTTGGAAGCCTCGACAATGCAAATGGGTAAATCTCCGGGTAACAAGATCCGGTGGTGGAGAGAGAGATGTAAGTGGGTGTACGTTGAGATGCGTGGTGTGTATAAGATGTGTAGAGGAATGAAGGAAAGAGTATAAAGGATAAAATTAAAATAACAACACGAGAGAGAGTTACCTTGGGAGAGATTTAATAGTCTCTATATATTTCGGATTCACATCCATCAACTGGGGTTTTTTTCCGGGGTGGGGGAAAGGTTGTCTGTCGGAAAGGTGCGAAACGCGTCCTGTGCTGTTTGTTATTTTGAATATCTGAGTTATTCAGCAGAGCGCGCGTGCACGTGAAATGGGGTCGGTCGGGCAGAGGTCAGCGGCCGAATGAGAGAGTGGGGTGGCGCTAGCTCTCAGTCCATTCTCTGCCTGTTTCTTAAATGTTACTGTGTGTGTGTGTGCGTGTGTTGTTGTCTCGCTTGAGTGTGTGTGTGTGTGTGTGCGTG
>OZ024757.1:9560675-9588175 GCA_964016885.1 Eledone cirrhosa | reverse complement strand
TTACAAAAGATGAAGGTTAATATATATACATATATATACATACAGTGTGTAGGTATGAAAGAGAGAAATAAATAGACGTGTGTGTAGAAATGTGTGTGTAGGTGTTGTAATAAATCAAGATATTTCACTTCAGATAGAAAAGTTCACAATGTTTGTGTTGTGGTGGAAAAGGAAATAATACGTACTTTAGTTGTCAAGACCAAATATAAAGTCAAGAAAAGTTAGTAAAAACTAAATGTTCACTGATTTCTGATGAAACTAATATTTTCCTGTCCTGTAAAATGTTGAACATACTTATATTTAAGTAACAGCCGTACTAAGAGTGAGAAATGAAATTTCATGTTTTTCCATGTTTTTCATGCTTTAGGTGCGCCCGGCCAACTAACTCACTCAATATTCAAATTAGGCTGCTCAGCCATTAATATGCATAAGGAAAGTATATACTTTCAGACGTTCAATCAGTTAACAGGAAGGTATACGGTGTTGATGACAGTTAATAAGCTAGAAACTAGTTCATCGTTCCTTTGTCAGTGTTGAACAAAAGGGCAACGATGGTTGCCGAACACTGTACGGCATTATAATAAATATTTGGTAAACCCATACGTACATATATATATATATGTGTGCATGTATGTATATACATACTACTGTACGTCTGAATACATATAAGTATGTACGTATACATACTTATATTTAAGTATCTGCCGTACTAAGAGTGAGAAATGAAATTTCATTTTTTCCAATTTCCAACATATTTCAGCATAATAAATGTTCATTAATATATATTATTATTTTGTGGCATTCTTGAGATCATTAATCCCTACCTGAACATCCCTAGACATCTGATCTATGTAGGTCATTTTCAGTCATCTCACTAGGGTCTTACTATGTTTAGGTATCCACCACAGGAGCCAGCTCATCAATTCATTGGTAGGAATGTCTGGCATATATTGTCCTTCGCTCCCTAGATATTGTAGTAATCTTCAATATATGGCAGTATACTTCTTCCATTTGATAGAGTATATATATATATAGATGCATATGAAGGATGACAGCTGCATTAAAAGGTGCAGAGCACTAAATGTCACTGGAAGCCGTGGAGTGGAGAGATCCAGGAAGACCCGGGATGAGGTGATAAAAGCTGACCTTGCCCAATTGAACCTCTCAAAAGTGATGACGCAGGACGGTGCCCTCTGGCATCATGCAGTAATACAGAAGACCTGACTTCACACGGCTACAAGCCGAAGCTGAAGCATATAGACAAATATGTCCACATCCCCACCCACTGCAAAGTGGTCAACAAAATATCACCCAGCCCCCAGAGTAAAGTGGCTGTGTAGGCACCATGGTAAGAAAAGCACCTAGCTCACACAGTAAATGAGGTTTTGTGTTAAGAAGAACATCAAGCTGTAAAAATCAAGCCAAAATCAGTTCCCATATGAGCAAGACAAGGTCACCCGACGTAAAACAGTGATGATGATGATGATGATAAGTATAAGATAAGGATTTTTCAAGCTTCACATTGTATATTCTTCCTTCCAGAGTGTGTCTGTATATTTGTATGTTTCACATTTCAGTGTGATGGGGTTTACCGAAAGTGTTGACTACGTAGGTGAACAACCAGTGACGAATTCTGAGAGAAAGATTTCCCACATATTTCACATGAATAAGGTTTTTCTCCTGTGTGTGTTCTTTTGTGATCTACAAGATGAGAACTATTAGAAAAAGGTTTCCCACATATTTCACAATGGAAGGGTTTTTCCCCAGTATGTATCCTTTTGTGAAGTTCAAGATGAGAACTACGAGAAAAAGATTTCCCACATATTTCACAATGGAAGGGTTTTTCGCCTGTGTGTATTCTTTTGTGACGTACAAGACTAGAACCTTGAGAAAAAGATTTCCCACATATTTCACATGAATAAGGTTTTTCTCCTGTGTGTATTCTTTTGTGTTTTACAAGATTAGCAACACGAGGAAAAGAGTTCCCACATATTTCACATGAATAAGGTTTTTCTCCTGTGTGTGTTCTTATATGCCTTTTTAAATCACTGTTCGAGACAAAATATTTCCCACATATTTCACAGTGTAAGGGTTTTTCTCCAGTGTGTATATTCCCATGTGAGGATAGTTTCAGTTTTGAAGAGAAAGTTTTCCTACAAATCTCACAGTTATATTCAGACATATTTCTAGATAGTGATCTTTACATAAAGGAGTCTCACCACTTTTACTCATACATTAAGAAATGTAGGTATGCTATGTAGTCTAATATACAAAGGGTCCATAAAAGACTGCAGAAGTCTGCTTTCTTCTTCTACAAGTTGTAATGTAGCATTTAGTTGGTACAAGTAATAAGACATATGTCAGTGTAAGACTGATCTTGGATGAAGAAAAGGCAAGTGCTTATATATATATGTGTGTGTGTGATTATTGTGGAATATATCACTATTATTATTGTTAAAGTTAGAGAAGCTCTATTCACAATAAAATCCTCAGCTCATAAAACAGACGAATAAGACTTCTATAGTTAAGGTTCTTGTTATTGAGGACAGTTCAGGTGACAAGAGAAGTAATATCCATAATTACAAAAGAAGGTTAATATATATACATATATATATAGACATACAGTGTGTAGGTATGAGAGAGAGAAATAGATGTGTGTGTGTGTGTGTGTGTGTAGGTGTTGTAATAAAACAAGATATTTCACTTCAGATAGAAAAGTACACAATGTTTGTGTTGTGGTGGAAAATGAAATAATACGTACTTTAGTTGTCAAGACCAAATATAAAGTCAAGAAAAGTTAGTAAAAACTAAATGTTCACTGATTTCTGATTAAAATAATATTTTCCTGTCCTGTAAAATGTTGAACAACCACTTCAATATTTAATAATACAGGTGATAAAACAACAACTATAAGGTAAATAAGTCACCTTATGTTATTTACAAACATTAACGTCCACCTTAATATGAAATAATCACCATAAAAGATAAAATTAGATGAGGTTTAAGTTGTAACAATGGAGCAGATATAAATGGTAATACTTCACCGTCTAGTTGACACCGGTCTCATGGCTTAAATGTCCCCCACATAATTTAATACATTCAGAAACAACTTCCGTTATATGAACTAACAGAAAACCACCCGAAGGTAGCATGTGTAGTGTGTATATTGATATTATACACAGGTATATATGATACATGTATATATATATATCTGCGTATAATATCAATATACACACTACACATGCTACCTTCGGGTGGTTTTCTGCTAGCATGTGTAGTGTGTATATTGATATTATATGCAAGTATATATATATACAGGTAGATATGATACATCAAATAAAATCATAATTGACAATATATAATTGTTTCTACGTTAGGCACAAGGCCAGCAAATACCCAGTGTATTACTGGTACTTTATTTTATCGACCCCGTAAGGATGAAAGGCAAAGTTAATCTCGGCGGGATTTGAACTCAGATCATAAAGGGAGGTAACTATGCTACAAAGCTTGGCGTCCGACGCTCCACCGACACTGCCAATCCAACGAAAATAATGGGAGAGGGACAGACTTTATATTTCAGTCTGAGCTGTGATTCAGCCCCACCCTACAGATAAAATGGCAAAGGTGTTACCACAGAGAATAGCCAGAGACACCCACAGCAACATCCACCCCACCTCATGGGACTACTTCCTCAAGGGGGCTGCTGTCTTTCTAATTTTGAGAAGGAAATCAGCAGTGTGGGGACAAAGAGGAAGTGGTGAGTCAGGCCCCAGTATTTAACTATCTCCCTCTTCTCTCTATTGCAGGTAGTGAAGCCTGGGTTTGTGGCTGCAGTGAAAATGTTGGAGGCAGAGAATGATCCAACCCATGCTAAACCTCCAACTAAAGCTGCTACTTGTCTTTTTCAGCTGTGGAGATTAGAGACATGTGGAATGATGTGTCTTGCTTAAGGACACAATGTACCTCCCTAACTGACAATTGAAAACATGATATTACCATATGATGTATGACTTCACTATACAATATATATGTGTTTGTATACATATATATAGTATATATTTGTGTGTATACATTGTCTCATTCCATGAGAGTAACTTGGTCAGCCTATGAACTTCTCATCCGACCCTTCTATATGTATATACATGTTTGTCAGTGTGTGTGTACATATGTATATAGAATATTGTCACAACTACTATATACACCACGTATACACTATATATAATATTGTCCAATATATATAGACTATATGTCATGTTGTCCAAGGGAAAGGCTGATATAGATCAGCACCAGTGACATTACAACTATTATATACACTATATATCATCATCATCGTTATCATTTAACGTCTATCTTCAACGCTAGCATGGGTTAGACGGGAATTGTCCCACTTGAGGCAAGATTGATTGGGTGACCGTGTCTCGCTCGTATAGGCCTGTATCTGGCAGGTTTTCTAAGGCTGGATGCCCTTCCTAACACCAACCACATTTCCAGTATGGACTCGGAGCCTTTTCGTGATGACACCTACACTACCTCTTTAGTTTGGACTGGATGTTGTAGTACCAACATAACTTTATAGAGACAGGGTGGTGCTGGTGGGAGTGGGAGCATGGAGTAGGGTGTGTGGGTTGGGGTGTATATTTGGTTAGGAGGGGCCTACTGACTGTAGGTTAACTTTGCACATAGGGAAGGCAGGTCTTCTCTGTTACTGTATGGCACCATAGATCTCGATCCAGTGACATTGTCTAAGAGAGGTGTAAGTGTGCAAGGTTGGATTTTATGTCATCCCAGGTTTTACTGGGTCTACCTACTCCATAACTTCCATCAATTTTGTTCTCCCTGCACTTTTTTTTAAAGCCGTCATCTTTCATGTGCATCACATGACCATACCAATGTAATCTTCTCTCAAGTAAACAGCATCTGATCCCTCTTATTCCTAATTCTCACTTAGTTTGTTTATGTTTTGCCGTTCATGTATATTACAATTACACGTCCAATGTAGCATGCATGCTTCATTCCTTTCCAATCTTTGCAGGTCCTCTGCACACAATGCCCATGTATCACTGTCATGTAACATTGCTGTTCATATGCAGGCATCATACAACCTGCCTTTCATTTTTAGAGAGAAACTTTTTGTGTCTAGCAGCGGTATAAGCTCTGAGCTTTTTCCATCCTGTTCTAACTCTGACTACTACACTTTCAGAGCACCCTCCTCCACTGCTGATTTCGTCACCCAGGCAACGGAGTGTCCACTATTTCTATAGAACCATCTGGGCAGTAGAAGGTGCTAGTATCCTGTGGGTACTTGCTGCTTATTTCATCTGAGCATCGGCTACATATAAAATCTACATTCTTAGATAGCTTACCTGTGATCTCACTACATCTTTTATGTACCCATAGTTTGCATTTGGGACATAGAATGGAATTTCTACCTACTCCTTTCCTACACACTGAGCATGGCACCAGTGCTCTATTTCCTTTTCTACATACTACACCTTTAGTCTTAGACAAGTTAACTTTAAGGCCTTTTGATTCAAGGCCATACCTCCATTTTGGGAATTTCTTCTCTAGTTTAGCCATAGATTCGGCTAGGAGAGTCAGTTCAGCTGCATATAAAAGTTGCCATGGGCAGCTGGTCTCAAACCCCTCTGTTATAGCTTGAAGGGCAATAATAAACAAGAGGAAGCTAAGGATGGGGGTGCTGAACACCTACTTTTACGCTAAATTCTTCACTATATTCATTGTTAATTCTAACCTTGCTGACTGTTTCTATATACATGGCTTGTATAGCTCTCACAAGCCATTCATCTACTCCTACATTTCTAAGGGTCCACCAGATAATGGAGCGGGGGACTCTGTCAAAGGCTTTCTCCAAGTCAACAAAAGCTAAGTATAAGGGGTTTACTTTTAGCTAGGTACTTCTCCTGTAGTTGCTGTACAAGAAAATAGCATCTGTGGTACTTTTACCTGGCATGAATCCAAACTACATTTCATCTAGATCTATTTGGTCTCTGATTAGCTGTGCTATAACTTTTTCTGTGACCTTCATGACCTGGTCAACTACCTTAATGCCTCTATAGTTTCCATTATCTAGCGCATCTCCTTTACCCTTGTAGCAGTTAACGATGATGCTGCTACGCCAGTCATCTGGTATGACCCCATTCTGTATTATTTGGTTTACTATCTTGGTGTCCATAGTATGTCCCACCATTCCATATGCTTTCAACATCTCAACAACTATCTCCAAAGGCCCAGCTGCCTTGCCTGTCTTCATATCTTTGATTGCTTTACTTACTATACTACCATTAACTTGCACCGCGGGTCCCTCTATTGGATCAATTTGGGGTAGACTATGTTTTTCCCATTTATTCTCCTCACTTAGTAGTCTCTCGTAGTGACACTTCCAAGCTACCTTCTTATCAGTATCAGGGAGGGCAAGTACATCATCATCATTACAGACACACTTCTCCCTGACAATATCACGGTTTTCCTTGACACTTTGTTTTGCGATGCTGAACACCTCACGCTGTAGAACATGCTTGAACTTTCTATTCTCTGCTTCCCTTCTTGCAAAGTACAATTGTCTCCTAGCCACCTAATAGTGTTCTCTACTTTCCCCATCCCACAATACTTTCCAAGCCTGATTGTCTCCTCCACCTCCAAGTTACTCTCCTCCTACCTATAGGTCTGCTCCAGCAACAGATTTCATCTGTTGCCTTCAGTAGGTTAACTTTCAAGAAACCCACTGTTCCTCTATATTGTATGTTGCTAATTGCACCTCTTTACTTTCAAAAGCATTAACTAATATGCTTTTAAATTTGTCACTGGCAGTGAGGTCCTTCAACTTCCATCTTCTCCTTAAGGTAGTCCTCTTCTGCCATCGAGTACGTCTAGTCCTGACTGTGAGGTCATTAACTACTAGGCTATGTTGGGAGGTGAATTCTTCACAGAGGAGGGACTTAGTGTTTACAACAGACACTGTCACACCTTCTAGTAAGGATATAATCTATCTGGCTGGCGTGTTCCCCTGATCTACAGGTGATCAAGCCATTGTCTCGTTTTTTTGAAGTTTGTGTTACAGATAGTTAAGTTCTTAGCGTCACAAAATTCCAGGATCCTGAAGCCTTCCTCATTTCTAGTACCAAACCCATAGCCTCCATGGATTCCATCATAGCAATTACTATGTTGTCCAATGTGACCATTTAGGTCACCAGCAATAATTATGCAGTCACTGTTGGTTATTTGGGAAGAAGTGAACATTAGCAAATCATAGAACCTGTCTTTTATTACGTCAGGTAGGCCAGATTGGGGTACATAAGTGGATATTATTGTCATAGTTGTTCTATTTAGAACTAGTCTTATTTTAATTATTCTGTCGTTCACTCTATTTATGGCAATTACCTTATCTACCCATTTCTCTGCTAACATAATTCCTACTCCACCCAGCCCTTTGTCATTTCCCATCCAGAAAAGTTTATAGCATCTTTTTTTACCCACAATGAATCTAGCAGACCCACCCCTGCACCTAGTCTCTTGAACACACACATATATATATATACCTTCACTTTGCGAAAGCTTTCAATTCTGTGCCACACAAAAGACTTATGGCAAAACTCTCTGCAATGGGTGTGAAGGATGATGTTTTTAACTGGTTGAAGTCCTTCATTCTCAGTCGAAGAGAGGTAGTCACGATTCTGGGACAGCATTTCTCACCATATGAGATGTCATCTGGTGTACCACAGGGATATGTTCTGGCCCCCTTTTGTTTGTGGCATATATTAATGACACAGATGCCAACTTAAAGAATGCCACAGTACTAAAGTACACAGATGACATCAAGCTGTACCTTGAGATAAAAAGGACAGATCCTGAACACTATAGATCTTGCTTGCAGTCTGACCTGGACACAATGCAGCAATGGATCACAGACTGGCAACTCAAGCTAGCTGCATTTTGGGATTAAAAACCCAGCGTCCACATACTCTCTCCACAGCACTAATATCAAGAAGTTTTCTTGTGAACGTGACCTGGGCATTACGGTCAGCAGCGATTTGCGTTGGACGAAGCACATCTCTTAAATTGTCAAGAGGGCCGAGGGTGTCTTAGCATCACTCAGCAAGACCTTTGTCAGCCACTCTCCAGCTATCTATTTAAGGCTGTACATGGCTATGGTGTGGCCACACTTAGAATTTGCATCACCAGTCTGGAACCCCTATCTTGCTCAGAACATTGACCGCCTGGAAACTGTTAAGAGACGTGCAACCAAGTGAATACCCTCCATCAGGCATCTACCATACTCTGAACGCCTTGCTTCCCTGGGCATGGATTCATTGAAGCTCCGACGCCTGGCAACTGACTTGGTAAACACCCACAAAATTGTTACCCATCTTGCCAACAACAACCCTGAGCACCTTTTTGATTTCCATGTGTCTAACACACCTGGGCATGCCCACAAAGTCAGAAAACAGCACAGTTCCCATGACTTTCGGAAACATTTTTTCACGCTCAGAGTTGTTGAAGCATGGAACAAACTACCTGCATCGGTTGTTAGCTGTCGAGACACTGCATCCTTTAAAACCTCCATCAGTTGTTAGCTGTCGAGACACTGCATCCTTTAAAACCTCCATCAGTTGTTAGCTGTCGAGACACTGCATCCTTTAAAACCTCCATCAGTTGTTAGCTGTGAAGACACTGCATCCTTTAAGGCCTCCATGCTTCCCGAGATTCACCAACACTACACCTAATGTTCCCCCTCCATAGACATAGACACTTGTATATCATGACTCATACACTATTCATTTCCCTGACATTTGTTTATTTTTCTATGTACTATACATATACCTTTGACAAGTTGTAGTGCACCTGAGCACTGTACACAATAATTTCATTATTATTATTATTATTATTATTATTATATATATGATTTCTATATATCTATACATTGTTGTCCAAAGGTATGGCTGAAACAGGTTGACACCAATGATGTCACAGCTCATCATTTAATGTCCAATCTGATGAGTTCCACTCCACTTGCTAAGGTCTGGGATGTTGAGGTTTGTTACAAAAATATCACTAAAACCAAGATACTGGGTTGGTATAACTACCTGGTTTGTATGTGTTGTGGTGTGGTATGTGTTGGATGTGGTGTGGTGTGGTATGATGTGTGTCTGTTGTGTGGGATGGGGTGTATATTGTGGTGTTTTGATGTGGTGTGTGTGTGCAGCGTGATGTGTTGTTGTGTGAGTGTAGTGTATAGAGGACATTTTACAAACATTAGATTGATAAGGGGTGTGTGAGGACTCTACCCCCTACAACCCACTCAGAAATAAATGGGTGAAGAAAAAGAGAAGAAAGTTGTAAAGTATTTTCAAATGTGAATTATTTTTTTTTTAAAAGTCATAATTTCAACTGTCATGAAAGTACCATCCAACAAATATTAAAGTTATAGAATTGGTTTTATTTACACATGTGGATATTTTGTCAGATATAAACCAGTTAAGGTTTACAAAATAGACACATAATTCTTTTGTTTTGTTTTTTAATGATGGAGTCATAAGAATGTCACTGTGGACATTTGAAGCTTGGTGGAGCCCTTCACGCTACAGGTTTGAACAGTTTATTTCTTCTAGAGAAGGAGAGAGAATGAGAGAGAGGAAGTGAGATAGAAATATAGAGAGGAAGAACAGACCCCAGTGGTAGACTGGTATTGTTTTTTATCAACCTTGAATGGAAATATATGACAACATAAGACTGATTTTTGACGAAGAAAATTCAAGCGTATATTATATATATGAATAATTCAATCAGAGAGAGAGAGAGAGTGTGAGAGATGGGGGGGGGGGGGTAGAGAGATGTGTGTGTGTATAGAAATTTGTGTGTGTGTGTAGAAATATGTGTGTAGGTGTTGTAATAAATCAAGATATTTCACTTCAGATAGAAAAGTTCACAATGTTTGTGTTGTGGTGGAAAAGGAAATAATATGTACTTTAGTTGTCAAGACCAAATTTAAAGTCAAGAAAAGTTAGTAAAAACTAAATGTTCACTGATTTCTGATTAAAATAATATTTTCCTGTCCTGTAAAATGTTGAACAACCACTTCAATATTTAATAATACAGGTGATAAAACAACAACTATAAGGTAAATAAGTCACCTTATGTTATTTACAAACATTAACGTCCACCTTAATATGAAATAATCACCATAAAAGAGGAAGCGAGGGCATCGGCTACCGGCACCCGGGCTGCTCTCTCATCCTGAGTGGGATCTTCCAGCGTTGATGCATCACCACGTTGATGCAAAACTTGGTTTTTCACTTTGGGATAATACACGTATTTGCAACTTATTTATGTTTATTTACGTTTAGCGTAATCTATTTGTTTCCATATCTCCACGCGTTTTATTTCATAGTCATAGTTATAAAATTAGAAAACTTTCTTAACAAAAAACAAATTAACGCGGGTAACTACAAGATAACCTTGTTCTGTAATACTGGCAGACATTGAAGATTCTTTATGGATGGTTGATACTCAGCTGCCAGGAACACAGGAGGTGGCAGAGGGTATAAGATTTGCCTGCTATTTCTAGTAACTTCAATGACCACATAATTGGTTTGTAATTTTGTTTTAAAGTGTAAGGGTTTACACAGCCATTTATGAATTTCTAAGAGATACGTTTACGATGAGATACACTTATTAAAAATACTTTCATTGCATAGTTCCGTTCGTAAAGGCTTTAATTTACTGTACTACTCGGGAACCTTTTAATAACATACAGGATTAAGTCCATGTTTTTTAACCAATTAATGGTATCTGCTGTAGTAGGGGTAGCGATGGAAATATGGCGATGATTAACTCCACGCTGGGGTATAATGTAGAATTCATATTTTTCAACTTGCAAATACGTGTATTATCCCAAAGTGAAAAACCAAGTTTTACATGAACGTGTTGATTTCAAAGTTTATTTATTTACACATGGCGGTGGTGGGGATTGTGTGAGAGTCTGCATTGGTGGTGTTAGCGTAATCGATGTGTTTGCAAATCTACTCACTTTACTGTATCCATGCTATTGAAACATTATTGAAATATATAAATGTATTTTCATTTGAAAACAAATCGATTACGCTAACTTGTTTTCTAATTTGATATACAGAGCGAAATAAATATATTTTCATTGATTACTACGCTAACGTAAATAAACATTAATAAACTCGTGGTGATACGGAAATAAACGAAGGTTGACGAATGACGTCATATTCTTCTACTTTCACTTCTGACAGCCAATTCCGTTGTAGTGCTTTTAAGTTTACCGTTAGGCATATATTTTATATTCATTAAGAATTTCTGATGAAATGGTTTGATTTAAATGTATTGTAAGTTGATTTATACTTCTCCAGTATTAGTAATTTATAGACAATTCCACCATGGAAACAATTGTAAGACTATAATTAAATACCCTTGATTGTTTTGTCAACCATGTTATTCTTAACTTTGTTATTACTCCAAGATATATTTACATAGGAAGACAAGCACAATTGTCCCCAAAGTAAACATCTTGTTGAGTCCCATACTACCGTGTGCTTAAACTGTCCATGAGACGTTTTCGTAGACTCTTATCGGATTACCTTTAACATTTTATTGTTATACTACATATATATATATACATATATATATATATATATATATATATATATATATATATATATATATATATATATATATAAATGAAAAGTATAGAAATTATTGTAGCAAGAAGCCAACAGTATTCCATAATATATAAGTGACTATAGCGTCAAATATATATATATATAAATACACAAAAATACACATACACACACATATCCATATATATATATACACACAAATACGCATATACATGCGTATACACATACATACATACGGCCACTCATACAAATACGTACATACATACACTCATAAATATACACATATACACACACACATATACAGTATAAAGATGAAGTACGCTCCACATGCGAAAAATGATTGTATCTTCATTTGTGTATATGTATATCTATATGTGAGTATAATTACGTGTGTATAAATATGTGTATGTGTGTGTACATATGTGTATATTTATATATGTGTTCTTATATAGATGTGTGCACATCGGGATATATGTTCAGTGTCTGCTCTAGCTCTCAGAGTAAAAATCCCATTTTGAGGTCCATAAATGAAATACTGATTCTGTCTGTTTGTCATTGTGTGTCTACTCTCTCTCTCTCTCTCTCTCTCGCTCCCTATCTCTCTCTCTCTCTCTCTCTCTCTCTCTCTCTCTCTCTCTATATATATATATATATATATATATATATATATATATATATATATATATATATATATATTTAATTATATATATATATATATATATATTTAATTATATATATATATATATATAACAAAGGAAGTGTGGTAAGGAACCAGGTGGACCATAACGCACCAGAGTACTCAATACGTAGAGTAGTAGAGTGGGAAATAGGAAAAAGTATGGCCCCGACGGCAGAGCTCAAGCCGTTTCGACGGCTATTTCTGGACTCGAAGTAGCCGTCGAAACGGCTTGAGCTCTGCCGTCGGGGTCATACTTTTTCCTATATATATATATATATATATATATGTGTGTGTGTGTGTGTGTGTGTAATTATAATTGAATATAAAAGAAAACCGAACACAGATATATACATATATGTGTTCAAATCGCAAGGGGCCAGATTCGCTAAGGTGAAAAGAATACTAACTATAGACAATAGGGTTTGCTTGTCTCAATTTAAGAATAAATCAAGAAAATAAATACAAATCGGAATTGTGGTAACTACCAATCACCCAGTCAGCTCTTGGTGCTGTTTCGCAATATTAATTGTGAATAGAAATACCAATTCTTGCTCATCAGTGGGTGATGAATTAGTATCCTAGACACTTCTAAGTATATTAAGTAACTGAATAGTGTGCTATATATAACAACGCACATGGTATCTTAGCGTGTCTCACAAACTTACACCACTAAAAATAGCAGCCAGGTTTATGCGACATTTGAAATAGCTCAACAAATTAACGGAGCCGAATATATAATTGAATATAAAAGAAAAACGAACTCAGATATATACATATATGTGTTCAAATCGGTTTGTATTTATTTTCTTGATTTATTCTTAAATTAAGACAGGCAAACCCTATTGTCTTGGCGCACCTGAAGCCTGTTATACCTTCCTAGAGTGCTTGGAAAAATTGATTTCCGTATCTTTCGCTAGGCGATATCACTCGGAAGGGCTGACACGCGGTAAGGTTGGGTCGGCGGAGCCTGAAGTCGCCGCATGCTGTTTGACTGCTAAACAAAGACATAATCTTTACTCTATAATACAATTTAAGTTTCTTCATAAAAGACTCTTTCTTTACTTAAACCTCACAAATTTTAAACTGTTTAATTTTCAATTTTCTAATTTCTTAAATTTTATAATGTTAATATTAAATATAAAATTTTTGTAACTTCATCTTATAAATCTAAACGCAAATTTAACATTCCAATCTTCTGCTCACACATTGTAACATGCAGACCCCCACTATATTTACCTCTGTTAAGATACGGGTCCTTTAGAATAACATTTTTTCGCGCCACTCCTGGCCTGACTAGCTTGACATTAGTACGGACTTCTCTTCCTCTTTCTTTCTGTCTTTCTTCTTGTAGCTCGACATTAACGCTGACTTTTCTTCTTCTTCCTTTTCTTCCCCTTTCTTTCTGTCTTTTTTCGTGTAGCATGATATTAACGCTGACTTATCTTCCTCTCCCTTTCTATTTGACCGTGAGGGTAGTAGCACACTAAAAGCTTTACCCCCCTCACCAGATGGCCTCAAGTAGACTGAATAGCCAACACTTTAGGGCGACCGGCTGAAGTGGAAGATGGCGGCCCGCGTTCCAAAATATATTATGCCGTGCAACGCCGGGTACCACTGTTAGTATATATATATATGTATATAAGAGGGTCTTAACGTTTACCCGACAACCACTTCAACACCTATTGATCAGGTGAGCATGCCAGTCTGATTTTTATCCTCACCAGGAGATATTGACATTTGTAAACACACAATCCCCACCCCCTGGGGAAGAATGCACCTCCCAACATAACCCAGTAGTTAGTGACTTCATAGATTTAGATAAACTTGAAGACTGAATGCAACCTGGAAGAGAAGGATATGGAAGTTAAAGGACCCCTCAGCCAGTTCTAAATTTAAAGATATTTTGTTTGATCTTTACAACAGTAAGGAAGAACAAATAGAAACATACAATATAGGGGAACAGTGGGAGTTCCTTAAAGAACCTTTGCTGAAGGTGTCAAACTAGATCTGTGGCTGGAGCAGGGCTTCAGAGAGGAGAGTATATTGGTGGTGAAACACTAGGGTAGATAAGACAGTTAAGGCCAAGAGACAGGCATGGAATAATGGCAGAATGGGGGAAGCTGGAGGGTAAACTACCAGGAAGCTAGGCAAAAAAGTATTCTTTGCAAGGAGGGAAGCAGAGAATATATAATTTCAGCTGGTTTTATGATGTGAGGATGAAATACATGAGATGTTCAGGATTGTGAGGCAGTGTGTGAGGGAAAATTGTGATGTTGGGGTAAAGTGTGTCCAGGATGATAATGGGGCAGTTGCCCTCACTGACACTGAATAGGGTCAGCTGAAAAGTTCATAGGCAGACCAAGATACTCTCATGGAATGACCAAAGGAGGTTTATATTTCAACATAGTCCCTGGAGGGAAACAATGCAGTTATTAATAAGAAGAGTTGAAATTAGTGCAGGCAAGATTTCACAGCTCTAGCATCATGCTATCATTGATAGTCTATGAACTTTTCAGCCATCCTTTGTAACATGGAAATGCCTTTATGAAAGATTACTGAATGAGGAGAATGCATGGGAGGGAGATAGTCTACAGAAAGTGGGCCCAACAGAGGGTCCAGCCATACAAGTAAGCAGTAGCGTAGTAAGGTAATTAAGGATATGAAGACAGAGAAAGTATCTTGTCCATTGGTGATAGTTGCTGAGATACTGAAAGTATCTGGGATGGTGGGTCACATCTTAACCACTGGTATCGTAAAGCAAGTAATACAAAATGGTGTCATACCAAATAAATGGTGTAGTATCATCATCATCAACTGCTACAAGGGCAAAGGAGATGTACTAGAGCTAGAAAACTATAGAGACATTAGATGGACCAGTTCATGAAGGTGTTAGAGTTATAACACAGCTGATTAGGGACCAAGTTAACCTAGATGAGATGAAGTTTGGATTTGTGTCAGGTAAAAGTACCACTGATGTCCTTTTCCTTGTGTGGTAACTGCAAGAGTAGTACCTAGCTAAAATAAGCCCCTCTACTTGGCATTTGTTGACCCAGAGAGAGCTTTTGTGAGACTTCCCCGTTCCATAATCTGGTGTGTAACTTAGAAAACTAGGGATATATGAGTGGCTTGTGAGAGCAGTAAAAGCCATGTATGGAGGAGCAGTCAGTAAGGTTAAAAGTAATGATGGCTATAGTGAGGAGTTGAGTGAGCAAGTCTATCAGGGCTCTGTTATTAACCCTCTTCTGTTTATTTTCATCCTGCAGGCTATTATATAAGAGTTTAAGACTGGCTGTCCATGGGAACTCCTCTATGCACATGATTGAACCCCTGTCACTTAATCTATGGTAAAATTAGAGGAGAAATTCCAAACCCGGAAGCATGGCCTAGAATGAAAATGTCTTAAAGTTAACTTGGCAAAATAGAAAGGAAAACAGGGTGTATATCCCCTCAAGGAAATGGCCTAGCTCAGTCTAAAGGAAAGGAGTAGGTAGAAATTCCAAACTATGGATAAACAAGAGATGTACATTGGATCTCAGTGAGGTTTGCAAAAGAATGTAAGTTGTGTATGTACTTGATGCACAAGAGCAATAAGTAGCAACAGCTCACAAAAAAATAAGCTACTTTAACCCTTCAGCATTTACATTAATCTATATATTCTATTGTATTTTTGTGGTAAAGGCTTTATCTTACATAATTATCTCACTTTATATCGAATCTATGAGATTTTGATATTTATATTGAGAACAATACCTTAATGTCGGTATGAGTGGCCAGTTATGGTCGGTTTGAACAGAAAAATGTGAGAGTATTCTGGCTAGGTGTGGCTGGTTTAAATGCTAAAGGGTTAAATGTCCAGAAGGCTCTGTAGAAACCAGTTCATAATTTCTGTTAACTAGATGACCAAATTAACAGTGGAGGTGGGTGTTCTGAAGGTACAGTAGCCTGAGTGAGAATGGGATGGAAACAGTTTAGGGGGCTACTACTACTGCTGCCTACAAAATGATTTTCCCTGAAAGTGAAAGGCAGATTGTATGAAGTCTGTGTAAGAACATCAATGTTACATTGAAGTGAGACCAGGGCAATATATTCAGTGGACCTATAAAGACTGGAAAGAAATGAAGTTTACATGATCTGATAGAGGTGTAATAGTGTGCATGAACAACAAGCATTAATAAACTGAGAGAGAAACTAGGTATAAGAGAGGTCAGATGCAGTGTAGAGGAGAGGAGATTGTGGTGGTTTGGACATGTGATGTATATGACAGCTGTATAAAAAAGTACAGGGTTGTCAAAGTCGATGTTAACTATGAAAGGGGAAGACCTAGGAAAGCTTGGGATGAAATAATAAAAGTTCACCTTGCCCAATTAAACCTCTCAATGGAAATGTCACAGGATCGAGACCTCTGGCGTCATGCTGTACTGTAGAAGATCCCCTTCCCATGTGCTGAAATTGAAATAAAACAAACATGTAGAGAACACACTAGTCTTCACCCATCTTCTCATCACCCCTCCCCATTCATAAGACCCTACCCTCACCTGCTAAATATCCCACACACCTCGTTGATGCTACAACGATAAAAACACCCAGTTCATCCTGTAAGGTGGTCATACAAAAGTGTGCAGTCCACATTGTAACATGTTTCGTGTTAAGAAGGGCATCCAGCCTTAGAAACCAAACCAAAATACACATCCATATGAGACCTGGTCTCCACACCTGACATGTCTCATAACGTGACAACCTGTTTAACCCATGCAGGTGTGATAACAATGAACGTTAAATGATAATGTTGAAGATGATGATGATATATATAAACAAACGTAGCGTAGTAAAGTACCAAGGGAGACAACTCCACCTTTGCTCAATTTAAATCGCATGTTAGTATTATTGAGCAGACCTATAATTAAAGTTGTTCCAGCCGTGACCATCATGTTTATATATCGCACTACAACGGAATTGGCTGTCAGAAGTGAAAGTAGAAGAATGTGACGTCATTCGTCAACCTTCGTTTATTTCCGTATCCCCACCACCACCATGTGTAAATAAATAAACTTTGAAATCACCACGTTGATGTAAAACTTGGTTTTTCACTTTGGGATAATACACGTATTTGCAAGTTGAATAATATGAATTCTACATTATACCCCAGCGTGGAGTTAATCATCGCCATATTTCCATCGCTACCCCTACTACAGCAGATACCATTAATTGGTTGAAAAACATGGACTTAATCCTGTATGTTATTAAAAGGTTCCCGAGTAGTACAGTAAAATGAAGCCTTTACGAACGGAACTATGCAATGAAAGTATTTTTAATAAGTGTATCTCATCGTAAACGTATCTCTTAGAAATTCATAAATGGCTGTGTAAACCCTTACACTTTAAAACAACATTACAAACCAATTATGTGGTCATTGAAGTTGCTAGAAATAGCAGGCAAATCTTATACACTCTACCACATTAAAGAAAGAACGAAAACGGGAGTAACTGGTTAATATTTATTGAAATATTCGAAGTGTTACTGCTTGGGACCTGATAAAAAGGAAATTATAGAGAATTTTAAATATTTGGAAGGCACAAGCAATCGTCAAGGACTTTATATACTAATTCCCTCCTGTGTTCCTTGCAGCTGAGTATCAACCATCCATAAAGAATCTCAATGGGGAAAACTTTCTTCAATGTCTACCAGTATTACAAAACAAGGTTATCTTGTAGTTACCCGCGTTAAATTGTTTTTTTTTAAGAAAGTCGGTAGTGTTGGCCCCCTGAACTTCATTTGTTTTCTAACTCTATAACTATGACTATGCATTAACAAGGTGATTTCAAAGTTTATTTATTTACACATGGTGGTGGTGGGGATACGGAAATATACGAAGGTTGACGAATGACGTCAGATGACGTCACATTCTTCTACTTTCACTTCTGACAGCCAATTCCGTTGTAGTGCCTAATTATATATATATATATATATATATATATACATTATCGGAGAAAGCTTTTTAGCGATACTCCGGCCAAATTCCAACTCACTCAACAAACATTAGGAAATAAGTGAGTATATTCCTAATTAAGCGTTTGGGGTGCTGGAAAATTGGCTGCATTATTTCATATGAGGCATATCGAATATATATATATATATATATATATATATATATATATATATATATATATATATGAATAAAGTTAGTCCTTTATCAGTGATCTTCCAACCATCATTGGTATTTCATCGCTCGATGAAATACCAATGATGGTTGGAAGATCACTGATGATGGACTAACTTTATTCATATGTAACCCATTAGCAACCACGCAGCACGTTTATTCTCATATATATATATATATATATACGTGTGTGAGAGAGTAAACTGCAAAATATGGTCTTTGTTGTTGTAAGACAGTAGATAGTGGTATTTGGCTGCTATTTCTACCAAGTCAAGTAACCAGGTAGGAGACTCCCTGCTTGATACGTAATAAATATTTCACTGGGAGATGCTGCTTGTTTTACCAGGGGTTGGATACAATTGATGGAGTGAATTGATGTAACTGAAGGTCTGGCTAAAGGTATTAAATTAGGTCAGGGACTTTTAACGTATGACACCGGTTTTATTTAAGAGCGCGGGAACATTTTCAACAACACCACGTACCTACTATCTTAATTATAACTTTAATTAATCTAATTATATCTTGTGTATCAATTATCTCATGTTAAGGTGAAAGTTAATATTCTGTAGATAACATAGAGTGAGCTCCATGTTCCAGGGTAGGTGTTCCATCTCCTACATGATTAAATATTTCATTTCATGAGAAACTACGCTACATCGTGAATTGGTTGCTCCACATTTTACAGGACAGTGAGAAATAGGTTTAAATCACCAACATCTGAACAATTAGCTTTCCTGGTCTTTCTTGACTTTACACTTGGACTTGAAATATAAAGTACGTATTATTTGTATTGTTACCACAGCAGATACTGTGTACTTTTCTACACTCCGTGTTGAACAATCCTCATTTATTAAGACACAAGCACACACACACTCTCTCTTACACTTTCTTATACCGACATCAGTCTTACACAGTCATATATCTTCAGAACTTCGAAGAATTCTTCAAGAATTAATATGGAGGACGTTAAACACTTGGACATTTCTACCACACCTGTTTCTACCAATATAGATAGAGTTATACAGAGATACAGTGGTGAGAAACCTTTACCTAGTGAAACATGTACTGAACAAGGATCATTAGACAGAAATATTCCTGAATATAACTGTGAGATTTGTAGGAAAACTTTCTCATCAGAAGATGATTTATCTACACACAAATACAAACACTTCCACTGTGAAACATGTGGAAATCTTTTGTCTGTAACCATGATTTATCTAAACACAAAAGAACACACACTGGAGAAGAATCCTTCAAATGTGAAATATGTGGTAAATGTTTCACTCAGAAATTCCATCTTGTTAGCCACATCCGTAGCCACACTGGGGAAAAACCCTATCATTGTAAAATATGTGGGAAATCTTTCACTCAGAAATCCAATCTTGTTAGCCACATCCGTAGCCACACTGGGGAAAAACCCTATCATTGTGAAATATGTGGAAAGTCTTTTGTGTGGAACAGCAATTTATCTAATCACATAAGAACACATACAGGAGAGAAAACCTTCCATTGTGAAATATGTGGGAAATGTTTTCTTACAAGCAATCATTTTACTAGACACAAAAGAACACATACAGGAGAGAAACCCTTTCATTGTGAAATATGTGGGAAATCTTTTCCTGAGAGTTGGAAGCTTAATAATCATATACGTAGTCACACTAGGGAAAATCCCTTCCATTGTGATACGTGTGGGAAATCTTTTCTTTCAAACAACGACTTATGTAGACACAAAAGAACACACACTGGAGAGAAACCCTTCAAATGTGAAATATGTGGGCAATCTTTTCGCCAGAGCAATACTTTGTCACTACACAAAAGAACACACACTGGAGAGAAACCCTTCCATTGTGAAATATGTGGGAAATATTTTGGCCATAGGTCTACTCTTTCACTACACAAAAGAACACACACTGAAGAGAAACCCTTCAAATGTGAAATATGTGCGAAATATTTTGCTACGAGGACACATTTAACTAAACACAAAATAACACACACTGGGGAGAAACCCTTCCATTGTGAAATATGTGGCAAATCTTTTCTCCATAACTCTACTTTGATTACACACAAAAGAACACACACTGGAGAAAAACCATTTGATTGTGAAATATGTGGGAAATGTTTTCTTACAAGGAATCATTTAACTAGACACAAAAGAATACACACTGGAGAGAAACCCTTCCATTGTGAAATATGTGGGAAATCTTTTGTTGTAAGGAGCTATTTAACTATTCACAAAAGAACACACACTGGAGAGAAACCCTGTCATTGTGAAATATGTGGGAAATGTTTCACTCAGAGATCCCATTTTGTTAAACACATACGTATTCACACTGGGGTATAACCCTTCTGCAATGAAATATGTACTGAACAAGAATTATTAGACAGAAATATTTCTAAATATAGCTGTGAGATTTGTAGGAAAACATTCTCATCAGTAGATGAATTATCTACACACAAACACATACATATTAAAGACAAACCCTATCACTGGGAAATATGTTGTCACACTGGGGGAAAAGCCGTATCATTGTGATAAATCTTTTATTAAAACCAGTGATTTAAGAGTACATAAAAGGACATGGTAGAGAAAAACCTTTCCATTGTAAAATATTTGGCTGTAGCTCTCATTTAATTATTCACAAAAGTACACACTGGAGAGAATCAATATCACTATATAGTAAGTCTTTCATTAGTAAATCTAATCTTCTTGACAATATACATAGAGACACTGGAGAAAACACTTCCCTTGTGAAATATGTGAGTTGCTGTGATTTAAATAAACATAAATAAACACACTCTAGACAAACAACATCCCTGTGAAATATGAGGTTAGTTGGTACCTTGAAATTCTCATCTTGCTTGAGACATACATAGTAACACTGGAGTAAAACCCTGCCACTGTGAAATGTGTGGGTAATGTTTTCTTGAAAACAGTAGTTTAACTGTTCACAAAAGAACAAACGCACTCCCATTGTGAAATATGTGAGAAATATTTCATCAGGTGCAGTGATTTAAATAAGCAAAAACAAACACACTGGAGACAAACAACATCACTGTGAAATATATGGTAATGTGTTCACTTGAAATTCTCATTTTATTTGACACTGGAGGAAAAAACCTTGCCACTATGAAATGTGTGGGTAATATTTCATGAAAAACAATCATTTGAAGACAACAAAAACAACACGTACTGCTGAAAAATCATATCACTGTTAAAAATGTGGGAAATGTTATGTCGAAATCAGTGTTTTTGAAAGAACACACTGGAGAAAAACGATATCATTTAGAAATATGGGGTTTACATTTTGTTACAAATGGTTATTTACACATACTGGAGAAAACCATATTATTTTTAAATATATTGGAAAGGTTTTGTTACAAATGGTTACAGAGTCACAAAAGAACACTTTTGAGAAAAACCTATCATTGTGAAAAATGTGAGAAATCTTTTACTGATAGTTTGGTACTTAATAAACATATATGTCTTCAGACTGGAGGAAAGAAACTTCCAGTGTGAAACATGTTGGACATCTTTTATTCAGAATTCTACTCATGTTGGCCACATAGTCAGACTGCAGAAAAAGGACCTTCCCCAGTGAAACATGTGGGAAATATTTTGTGTCTAACAGTAACTTAGAAACACACACTGGTGATAAAACTATTTAACTGTGAACCCTGAGATACCCTTCCTTTTACTAGTCTAAACTTATTGTCCACTAACATCAAAAATGTAACTATAACACTTCTACAGACTCCATTTCTTAAATATGTTTTTAACTTGTATCAAAATTCTTTGCATGTCTAACTTTTGTCTTCCTGAATTCATTTTTAATGATATAAATGTAAAATTTCTTTTTTTTCGGTAATACCTAAAATTCCCTGTTGTATTGCATTAGTGAGGGACCTATCATCTGAGGTAAGGCTGTGTCTTGTCTCTGAGGTCAACACCAACATTCCCTCTTGTGGTGTGTAATTGATGTAATGTATGTGTCTTTTCATGGTTTTATTCTTTCTTTTTTGAGTAAATTATTTTCATAACATATTAAATAAACTATATTTATCTCCTGAAATTCAATCTATTTTTGTTAAGTAAAGAGTTACATTTGAGGAATTTGTCCAGTCTGTGATTCCATATTTTTGTTATTTTCCCATCTAAATATCTGTTAAGAACACCATATGTAATGATATCTTGAAAGTAGTTAGAATAAATCAAACATTGGACGTTGTTGTTTTTAAAACTTGTGAGGCCCAAAGGTTTTAATGGCTTCTTCAACACATCTCCTTCACTATCTTCCAGGTTAACCCTTTCTCCATTCTGTCCTTAGCCAGGAGCATGAGGCAACTGGTACCTGGGTTTCTGTAGGCCAGAGAGAATTCTGAGACACTGTCTTGGCTGGTATCATTGGGGTAGTGATAGTATAGGTTACTGAGTGTTGTTAGACACAGTAAATAATGGTATTTGATGTAGGCCCAATAATATTGGGGGTGGGGAAAGTTAAATTACTGGTACTTTATTATATCAACCCTGTATGGATGAAAGGGAAAGCTACCCTCCACATGATTTGAACTCAGAATGTAACAGGACATAACTATATGATGCAAAGCTTGTTGTCTGACGCTCTACCGATTACTACCAATTTACTGCACTAGTCACACTAAATAAAAGTGTTTTGAGAAATTTGAAGCAACAAACTTGTTAAATCTCTATTTATTTGTAAATTAGGCTCAAGACCAGCAATTTTGGGGGAAGGGCAAAGTTTATTAAATCAACCATAGTACATATAATATATTTTATCCAGCCTAGAAGAATAAAATATAAAATTTACCTCACTGGGATTTGAACTCAGAATGTTAAAAACCAGGACAAATACTGCAATGGTAGGTTATCTGACACTCTACCAATTCTGTCATTCTACCATCTTTGTTTAAATCTATATTAAAGTAAATGTAGAATATATTTGTCCTTCTACCATTTGAAATTCTACTGAAATCATCTCAGAACAACACAGTAGTGTTTCAATAAAGCTGTTATTTATTAAATCATTTATTTAAACCGTCCGTATCTGGCCAGAATTCTCTGACATTTTCTGTTCTAACTGGCCCTAACAAGCCGCTCATGCTGATGTTAAGGTATTGTTCCCAAAATAAATAGTATCAAAATCTCATAGATTCAATATTTTGTGACATAATGATGTTTACTGCGAAAATATAACAGTAAATATAGAGTAACGTTAATGATAAAGGCTTAACTAAACCTAGAAGAAAAGCAGACGTTACTGGATATTAATTCAGTGATTAGTGCTAAGGGAGACAACAGCGCCTGGCTTATATTAAGTCCCATGTTGGTATGATCAGGTAAACTTATAATTAAAGGTTTTCCTGCCGTGACAATAAACTATAATGGCATATATGTGTATATATATATATATATATATATATATATATATATATATACTATTAGTAATAAATGGAAGATATATACTTTATAGCATCTCTATTTATTTCATTTTTTATATTTCGAAGATGCAAAGTTTTATGTATAACAGGAAGCAACACATGTTCTCCTTAGAGAAAATACAGAGAAAATGTAAAATTTTTTCCTGATATGTTGGTAGACAAACGAACTGTACAGATCGATGACCATCATCATCATCAACAACGTTTAACGCCCGTGTTCCAAGCTTGCATGGGTTTGGACGGGGGTTTTCCCACTTGAGGTAAGAGTGATTGTGTTGCTCGCATAGGACTGTCTGGCGGGTTTTCTACAGCTGGATGCCCTTCCTAACACCAACCACATTTACAGTGTGGAGCTGGGAGGTTTTTACCGTGTTGCCTACACGGCCACATTACGGCGTGCACTGTGTGTTTTTTTGTCGTGACACCTACACGATCTCATTTGTTTCGGCCTGGATGTTGTAGCACCAACATAACTTTACATTGAAAGGGGTGGTGTGGATGGGGTGGGGGTGGTGGGACGGGGGTGTATTTTGTTAGAGATGCCTACTGACTCTAGTAGGTTTTACTTTGTATTTAGGTAAGGCGGGTCTTCTCTATTACTGAGTACCGCTAAAGGTCTCGGTCCAGTGACACTGTCTTGGAGAGGTGTAAGTGTGTGAGGTCGGAATTTATCAGCTCGTCCCAGGTTTTTCTGGGTCTGCCTACTCCGTAGCTACCGTCTATCTTTATTGCCCTGCACTTTGTTATACAGCTGTCGTCTTTCATGCGCTTCACGTGACCATACCAACGTAGCCTTCTCTCGAGTAAACAACATCTGATCCCTCTTATTTCTAATTTTTTCCTTAGTTCGCTTATGCTTTGCCGTTCACGTATGTTACTATTACACATCCAGCGGAGCATGCAAGCTTCGTTCCTCTCCAGTCTGCGTATATCCTCTGCACACAATGCCCAGGTCTCACTGCCATGCAACATTACTGTTCGTATGCAGGCATCATACAACCTGCCTTTCATTTTTAGGGAGAACCCTTTAGTGGCTAATAGTGGTATAAGCTCTCTGAACTTTTTCCATCCAGTTCTGACTCTAGCTACTGTACTTTCAGAGCACCCTCCCCTACTGCTGATTTTGTCACCCAGGTAACGGAAACTGTCCACTATTTCTATAGAACCCTCTGTGCAATTGAAAGAGCTAGTATTTTGAGGGCACTTGCTGCTACTTATTGCACCAGAGCACTGGCCACATGTAAAATCTATGTTCTTAGTTAGCTTACCTGTGATCCCACTACATCTTTTATGCACCCATACTTTGCATTTGGGACATAAAATGGAGTTTCTACCTATGCCTTTCCTACACACTGAGCATGGCCATTTCCCGGAAGGGACCGTCGCCTTATTTTCTTTCCTACAAACTAGAACTTTAGTCTTAGCCAGGTTAATTTTGAGCCCTTTTGATTCTAGGCCATGCTTCCATGTTTGGAATTTCTTCTCTAGCTCGGCCATTGTTTCAGCTATGAGCGTTAGATCATCTGCGTATAGGAGTTCCCATGGGCAGCCGGTCTTGAACTCCACTGTTATAGCCTGAAGGGCAATAATAAATAGTAGGGGGCTAAGAACAGAGCCCTGATGTACACCAACTTTTACACTAAACTCTTCACTATATTCGTTGTTAATTCTAACCTTGCTGACTGTTTCTTTATACATGGCTTGTATAGTTCTCACAAGCCATTAATCAACACCTAGTTTTCTAAGAGCCCACCAGATAATGGAACGGGGGACTCTGTCGAAGGCTTTCTCCAAGTCAACAAAAGCTAAGTATAGGGGTTTACTTTTAGCTAGGTACTTCTCCTGTAGTTGTCGTACAATGAAAAGAGCGTCTGTGGTACTTTTACCTGACAAAAACCCGAACTGCATTTCATCTAGATCAATTCGCTCTCTGATTAGTTGCGCTATTACTTTTTCCGTGACCTTCATGACCTGGTCGATTAATTTAATGCCTCTATAGTTACTCCTATCTAGGGCGTCTCCTTTACCCTTGTAGCAGTTAATGATGATGCTGCTAGGCCAGTCCTTCAGAACAATCCCATTCTGTATGACTTGGTTGACTATCCGGGTGACCATGGTGTGTCCCACCATTACAGAGGCTTTCAGCATCTCAGCAACTATTTCTGAAGGCCCAGCCGCCTTACCAGTCTTCATATCTTTGATTGCCTTACTTATTGTACTACCCTCGACTAAAACTGCCGGTCCCTCTATTGAGTCGATGTGGGGGAGACTGTCTTTCTCCCATTTATTCTCCTCATTTTGAAGCCTTTCGTAGTGACACTTCCAAGCTTCCTTCTTATCAGCATCAGTGATGGCAAGTACGCCGTCATCATTAAGTACACACTTCTCCCCGACAATATCACGGTTCAGACATATGTATATACATATATGTGTAAGGTCACCAGTTGGTGCTACTGGTAACATGTATCCCAGTACAACCTGTCCCATGGTCGGGTCGTTGGCGACTAAACTGGCAACCCCACCAAGGTTTCTTGGTGAGGAGGGTGACTTTGGACATCCTGCAGGACTAAAAACAAAACCTGTCAAAAGGCAAAGGGGCTCTTAAGAGTCAATAGCCATCCAAAATCACCGGGAGAGATGACCCCTTAGCCTTTGTCAAGACAGAATTATAGGAGAAGGAAAACTCCGATATAACACCTGCAACCCTGATGGTATCCAATGATGTTGACTTGTTCTTTTTGGTAAATATCATCTTGGTTAAGACAGTGGGACTGGCTTTGTGCAGTGCCTTTGCTCACTATAAAAGCTTCACGGCACAGGCATTGCTTTATATCTGGAGATCTCTGCACTTGTCGTCACATGGTACCATGGGCCCAGCACTATGTGTCAATAATTGTCACAGGTGTAGTGTTTGTACCAGAGTTTTCAAGTCGCTGGCTGGACTAAAAAGTCACACTCGTTCAGCGCATCGGAAGGGGTTCTCCTACATGGATATAAAGTAGTGGCCGTACTCGAAAACGAGTTGGCAGACCCCATATATATATATATATATATATATATATATATATATATATATACATACATATATATATGGTGGCTGCCAACTCGTTTTCGAGTACGGCCACTACTTTATATCCATGTAGGAGAACCCCTACCAATGCGCTGAACGAGTGTGACTTTTTAGTCCAGCCAGCGACTTGAAAACTCTGGTACAAACACTACACTTGTGACAATTATTGACACATAGTGCTGGGCCCATGGTTTCATGTGACGACAAGTGCAGAGAGATCTCCAGATATAAAGCAATGCCTGTGCCGTGAAGCTTTTATAGTGAGCAAAGGCACTGCACAAAGCCAGTCCCACTCTCTTAACCAAGATGATATTTACCAAAAAGAAGAACAAGTCAACATCATTGGATACCATCAGGGTTGCAGGTGTTATATCAGAGTTTTCCTTCTCCTAGAATTCTGCCTTGACAAAGGCTAAGGGGTCATCTCTCCCGGTGATTTTGGATGGCCATTGACTCTTAAGAGCTCCTTTGCCCTTTGAC
>OZ024757.1:9385675-9555675 GCA_964016885.1 Eledone cirrhosa | reverse complement strand
ATGTATGTATGTGTGTATATATATATATATATATATTTGAAAAAAAGGAAAATGACTTCACTTGTAGTGTTTAAACATTTTTTTATTTAATTTTATATTATATTATCAAAAAAATTTTAACACTACAAGTGAAGTCATTTTTTCCTTTTTTTCAAATATACCTAACTGTACCAAGGATCTCACACATTTTCCAATATATATATAATACACTGTGTGTGTGTGTATATATATTGTGTGTATATATGTATACACACACATACAGGGTGTCCATAAAAATGTATTCACTTCAACAGCGTTCTAATGAATAATGCCTGTATAAGTGATCAGTGTGTATACATTTTTGGGGGACACCGTGCGTGCATGTGTGTGTGTGTATGTATATATATATATATATATATACTTGTAGACAATTGCATTGTTGTTAGTATATATTATCTGTGAAGGCAATTCACAATTGTGAGGTTGCAAATTCAATTCTCAAACCAGGTGATGTGTTATGTCCTTGCACGACACTTTATTTCATGTTGCTCTTTCTGCCAAGATTTGCAACCAATAGATACTATTAGCAATGGAAACATTCTTTCCTTGGTCTGATTTGACAACTCCCACCCCACTTGCTAAATGAGTGAGGTCTGGGATTTATTTGATCGATCAATATATTACCAAAATATTTCAAATTGACCCACCCTATGTGACGAAATCGAATATAATGTATCGATTTTTGAGCGTAAGTTATCAGTTATTTCCCTTTGTTCTGTTTACATTGAGCGTCTTACGTAAAAAATTACGCTGGCTTTCTCAGCGTTTAAAATGACATTAACACAATACACGAACAGTTGTCGTCGAGCCAACAAAATATTGACCTGCAAAATTCATCAGTTCGAACACTAAGCTTCCGTTTTGCTTCATTTCCATTTAAAAGCATTTTGAAACAATATTTTTATTTGAAAACAAGTCTATTTAGAGACTACGAAAACAAGCAAATATTTCGTCGTTAGGCGTGCAGACAGACAGTCGTGCAGAGAGGTGATATACGCGTGCAGACAGACAGTCGTGCAGAGAGGTGATATAGGCGTGCAGACAGACAGTCGTGCAGAGAGGTGATATACGCGTGCAGACAGATAGTCGTGCAGAGAGGTGATATACGCGTGCAGACAGACAGTCGTGCAGAGAGGTGATATAGGCGTGCAGACAGACATAACTGATAATTTGGTTACGCTAATGTTTTTCTCTGCGTTGCAGTGTTTACATTTTCGATCTTTGTTAATAAATAACCAGTGCAGTTTTTATCCCCAGCATCCTCTTTTGTTATAACATTCGGGTTATCGTTATGTTTTCTTAACTTCATGAGGCATATTGTTGGTTGAGGGAATATTAATCAAAAACACCACATGCAAGTCTGCACAGTAGACACTACAGTTTTTAAGCCAAAAAAGAAACTTAACATTGTAACATTAACACAGCTACTGAGCGACCCCGAGCAACGCCGGGCTTTACTGCTAGTATATATATATGTGTGTGTGTGAATATGTATATATGCATATATAAGTATGTGTGTGTGTGTGTGTGTGTGAATGTAGCGAAGATAATACGTCAGCAATGACGTGTTCGTCAGAATGTCGTTATGCAGAGAGCCAGACAGACAGACAGATATTATAAGGGCTCGACGGGGATCAATAACCGGCGCCAAACACCTCTTTAACAACAGAACATTGAACAATAAAAGCTGTAGTTAGTATCTTTAGACCACAAGGAATATATAAATGCAATTCCAAACATGGAAGCATGGCGTAGAATCTAAAGGCCTTAAAATTAACCTGCCTAAGACCAAAGTTCTAGTATGTAGGAAGGAAAATAGGGCACTGGTCCCATCTGGGAAATGGCCATACTCAGTGTGTAGGAAAGGAGTAGGCAGAAACTCCATTTTATGTCCCAAATGCAAAGTATGGATACATAAAAGATGTAGTGGGCATCACAGGTAAACTATCTAAGAACGTAGACTTTATATGTGGCTGATGCTCAGGTGCAATAAGTAGCAAGTGTCCAAAGGATACTAGCTCCTTCTATTGCCCAGATGGTTCTGTAGAAATACTAGACACTTTCCGTTACCTGGGTGACGAAATCAGCAGTGGTGGAGGGTGTTCTGAAAGTACAGTAGCCAGTCAGAACGGGATGGAAAAAGTTCAGAGAGCTTATACCGCTGTTGGCCACAAAAGGTTGCTCTCTAAAAATGAAAGGCATATTGGATGATGCTTGTATATGAACAGCAATGCTACATGGCAGTGAGACATGGGCATTACGTGCAGAGAACCTGCGTAGACTGGAAAGGAACGAAGCATGTATGCTCCGTTGGATGTGTAATAGTAATATACGTGAACAGCAAAGCATAAATGAACTAAGTGAGAAATTAGGAATAAGAGGGATCAGCTTCTGTTTACTCGAGAGAAGACTACGTTGGTATGGCCACGCGATGCGCGTGAAAGACGACAGCTGCCTAAAAAAACAGTAGGGCGATCAAAATTGATGGTAGTTACGGAGTAGGTAGACGCAGAAAAACCTGGGATGAAATACAGAAGACCCGCCTTGCCTATGTACAAAGCGAAACCTATAGTCAGTAGGCACCTCTTGACCAAATATACACCCCAGTCCACTACCCCTACCCTATCCTCCCACTCCCACCAACAGCACGAGAAAATGAGCTCGATATCGTGTAGGTGTCACGACAAAAAAACACACACAGTCCACACTGTAATGTGGCCGTGTAGGTAACACGGTAAAAAGTTCCCAGTTCCACGCAGTAAATGTGGTTGGTGTTAGGAAGGGCATCCAGCCGTAGAAAATCTTCCAGATAGTCCTATATGAGGAGACGGTTACCCGACCAGCCTTGCCTCAAATGGGACAACTCCCGTCTAACCCATGCTAGCGTGGAAAATGGACGTTAAACGATGATGATGATGATGATGATGATGAATGGAATGTTTGATTTTTCCTTTTAGATAAATGTCATTCTATATATAAATTTCAGCGACTTCTGTCTCACACACATACACACACTGTGTGTGTGTAAAAGGAAAGAAGGATGGTGAAAAACTATAGCAAAACGGTCACTGGTGTTCCATTTGATATGCTGTGTGTGAGTGTTTGTGTATGTTTGTGTGAATGTGTGTATTTGTGGGAATGTATGCCTGTGAGTGTATTTTTGTGTTTATATTTATATACTCATACATATAAATGTATGCATATGCACGTACACACACACATATACACATACACATCAGCATGTTGAAAAAAATCCTAGTACTTTAAAATAACACAGCTTTTTATTATCGAACCAGGGGTGGTTTCAGGCAGTTTGGTATCAAAGAGGTCCAGAGATATCTTCCTTCAATTCTCCCACTAACCTTAACTTGTTGAATTTATTCATTTATTATTAATTAATTTAATTTTCTTAACAGATTAATGAACTAATTAGCCCCGAACAGCATTAAAAAAATAAATGATAAGAAATCTGCCTTTTATATGATGGAGAATATCGCAAACTTTCTAAAAGCCACTGAAGACTATGGTGTGATGAAGAATGACCTCTTCCACACTGTTGACCTTTATGACAAAGTAAATATGTTACAGGTTGTTAATACCCTACATGCTTTAGGGAGAAATGTAAATATGTTTAATTAATATTTTATTATTTTCCGTTATTTCTAACCCTTCCCCTTCATCGTCCCATTTTTTTTTTAAATTTGGTTTTTTAACTTTTTTTGTTAATCATATTTTCAATGAAATACTGTGCCTTTGATTTCAAATAATTTAAAAAAAAAAAAAAAATCAAGAATTTGGAGAGATCTAAACCATTAGTTTCCATGTTTCTAATGAGACTGCTAACACAGGAGGCTCTATGTGGTCACTCTACATGCTAAAAATTAAAGACAAATTTCCCTCAAATCAGGTGATAGACTTAATCTGTTACCTGGTTTAACCCTTCAGTTAGTATATTTCTAATGAAAGACATTGCCCATGGTTTTCAAGTTATTTTGAAAATAATCAAGAATTTGACTACAGGACCGCAAGGGATTATAAAAAGCTGCAGTTGGTGGAGGACGATTGTGACTGTCTCTTACTGTAGTTGAGCAATAATGATGATCGCTCTCACTCCGATCGATCAAGATCCCAGACCTCATTCGCTTGCCAAGTGCGGTGGACCTCATCAAATCGGACCAAGGAAACAATGTTTCCATTGGTTTTTCCATTTTTCCATTGTTGATACTGGTTGCAACTCCTGGCAGAAGGAGCAACGTGAAATAATGTCTTGTTCAAGGACACAACACATCACCCGGTCTGAGAATTGAACTCACAACCTCATGATTGCAAATCCAACCACTAAGCCATGTGCCTTCACATCATGATGATACAGAGTTAATTTTAATTCAATGTTTTCAATAAATAATGTTTATTTTAGATAAATTTTGTGACACCTTACTGATTACTATTTATAAATTCACCTTTTTTTATATCAAACTGCTCAAAACATGTTCTGGTTCTGTTAAACTATTTTAGAAAATTTATATTTATCTATAAACCAAATGCTAGCGTGGAAGATGGATGTTAAACGACGATGATGATCATGAAACCTTTCATCATAATTCTATGAAAGAACTTTTTAACTTATGTTATGAACATCAATTTCATAATGAGGAAGTTAGTTATTTTCAAGTCGCTCCAAATTCTTGATTATTTCTAAAAATTATTTGAAAATCAATCGTAGTCAGTGAACTTCATTAGAAATATTGTAAGAAAAGGGTTAAGCTTAAAAAAATCTCAATATGATGAACTTAAAAAAATGTCATGTATCTTCTTTATATCTTACATTTGAAATGCTAATATTTTTCTACTACTAGGCACGTATGAAGGGGTAACCTGGGCCATTCTTAGGACCTAAAGAAGCAGAAAAGAATGCACAATTTTTCACTGAAGAACAGTTACTGGCTGGCAGCAACATCATTAGTCTCCAAATGGGCTCTAACAAAGGTGCATCTCAAGCAGGGATGAATTTTGGCAAATCTCGAAGCATTGTTGATTGATGCATTTACAACTTGCCTTTTTCAAATGTGACTCAAATGTTTTTGTTTGTCCCATATATATATATATATATATATATATATATATATATATGCAAAAGTTTTATTTAAAATTGTTGGGTTACAACAAGTAAATATTTTATAACTGATATAAAGCACTCTACAAGTTTTTGGAGTAGATATACGATATTAAACAAATGGAAACTATATTTATAAAACCATATTTATTTCATTATACATATTTCAGGGATACCATATTAAAAATATGGCATGCCTTCGTCAGATAAAATACAATATATAAACAGTTTTATAAATAATTTTGACGTACCATATTATAAGCGACCATTATATTAGGAAGCTGTCTGGATAATGAATTGTTTATAATTATTTAGTTATAGTGTTAAGTACAGTTAGAAGAAAGACGGAGAGAAAGAAACGGAGAGAAAGAAAAGGAGAGAGAGTAAAAATATATAAATAGATAGGAGAAAGAAATAAGAGAGGCAAACGAAAGCAACAGATGAATAATAATTCCCCATACATATAGAGAAACTCAAGAGAGAGGGAGTCCTATATAGAGAGAGAAGGATAATAATTATTTAAAAGCTAAACATTATTTAAAAGATTTAGAAGACCCAGTGATTCTACGGATGCCCTTATATTTAGTATAGAAATTTATCTTGCGTAAAATTTAGAGTAGTTTATTACATCTTTGTTTATATTTAGGAAGAAGGTTTAAAAAGAAAAAGGTGAAGGAATCAAATGATTTATCGTCAGGTTTCATATATTAACTAAATTTCTTAATTAATTATACTACATTTTAAATTTATATTTATATTTAAACGTTGAGTTTAATCTATGTCTGCAGCAACTGAATAAATTGCTCCTTAAATTAAGGAAATATTTGGTCTTTAATATAAAGAATACCTCCTCCACACAGAGATCACATGTCTCTGATGAGGAATTAAAAGGAATCCCTTTTGAGACAATATTCCAAAACATCGAATACTTAAGATTATCTCGTTTAAGTTGCCAGAGTAGGCTTGATAGCGAAGTTGAGGATTTTTTGTTTGGATCTGTGAAAGAATTCTTATGATTATTGAAGCGAAGTTAAAATTCTGTCGAGGTGGAACCAACATAGTTGAAAGAATTTAAGTTAGTTTTAACATTACAATTGTATACTACATTTTTAACTAAGCAATTGTTATTTAACGGACAGTTAGATTTATTTCTACAGTTACAGTTATTTAATTGAATATTGTTTGGGTTATTATTGGTATTTTGGTTAGGTTTTAAATTCCTATTATTAATTCTGTTAATATTTTGTGATAAATTTTTGGTGGACGAGTAAGTTAATTTTATAGTATGTCTATTAAAAATTGAGTGATATTTATGTGTTCTAGGGAAGCGTTTGTCAAGAGCATTAAAGAATAGTTTAGCAATATGGGTTTTAATATTTAGTGAAAAGGGGGGTGGGGGGCAAACCATATTATATTCGAAGTTCTATTTCTTTTTCGGCTTTTGGAATTATTGTAATGTTTTCTATTATAGTTGTTAATGTTGTTACCGTAATTAAAATTGTTATTATTTTGGTTAGTTTGCTTATTATTATCGATGTACTTAATTTTATCACTATATCCTGCTCTAGCTAACGCTTCATTGTAATACTGCGCTTTTTCATCAAAAATATTTTTATTAGATGAAATTCTTGAAATTCGTTCTTGAACAGAGTTCACTATAGTATTTTTAACAGATCTGGGGTGATTAGAGTTAAAATTGAGATAATTCAAGTTCTCATTTAGTTTGTGAAATGGATAGTGAAGACATGTGTTGAGATTTAGTGTTACATCCAGGAAAATGACTATTCTATGGTTATTCTCTATTTCTATTTTTAGATTAAGGTAATTAAAAAATTGTATAATTTGTTTTCTTTTTCTATTTAGTTCACAGTTATTATTTTCAATAAGTAAAAGCATTTCATCACGATATAATCCTCCGGTTACACCTGGTATTTTTTTATGCAGCGAATTAATTATAAATAGGTCCACAAAATCCGTTACCTGAGCTGAGTCATATGATCCCATAGTTATGCTGAAATTATTATTTCTATCTGGCCTAGTCCATAGTTGGTTATTAAATTCTATCAATGTTTTCCTTGCCGATAATATAATGTGCATTTCATTGCTAGTTAGGTCTGTATGTTTAAATGCGTAATTTAGTGCCTTATTCAGTAGATTAGGAGTGATAGATGAATAGTAGTTAGCAATATCAAGTTGAATAAACTTATTATTATAGTTATATTTAATTTCTTTAAACCACTCAATAACCTCACCAGTCCCCTTCCATAACTTTAAGTAAGGTAAACTATGTAAGTTTTTAATTTACCCTGTCTAGAATGTTTTTGCTAAGTTTTCCCATGTCAGATTTTGATGGTGCAATCAATCTGACTGGCAAATCATTTTCAAAATTTCATTTGTGATCTTTCATATTGATTTTGGGTTTCCTAGGCATGAAGGGTTGTGTTTTATTCTCAATGTCTAATTCATGCATTATACAAGATGCCTCTGTATTCATTTTTTCCAGTTCGTCCTTACTTGCTACCTTGTACTTTTTCATTAGTTCTTTCAATATAAGGCCGTTATACATGTCCTTTTGTACTCCATAAAGGTTATTGGTTTTGTCCGATTTCACTAAGATCTTCTCTGTTTTTTCCAAGCCTTCAATATTATCCTTAATGCATCTTAGATAGTCCTGGCCTTTGAAGTTTCTCTTGAATTTGATTCCTTGGATGATAGAAATTATATCGTTTTCAAAATCCATTAATAGTTTGTTGGGGGGTGGATTTTTTTTAGATTTGAAAATTTTATCCAAATCTGAAACATTTTCATTTAGATTAGATTTATCAAAGTGGAAGGCACGCCACCTGATTCTTCTTATAAAAGAGTGTGATTTTTCTATTAATTGTTTAATAAAGTTATGTAACGGACCTTGTGGGCCTATTTATAATTAATTAGCTGCATAGAAAAATACCAGGTGTAACCGGAGGATTATATCGTGATGACATGCTTTTACTTATTGAAAATAATAACTGTGAACTAAATAGAAAAAGAAAACAAATTATACAATTTTTTAATTACCTTAATCTAAAAATAGAAATAGAGAATAACCATAGAATAGTCAATTTCCTGGATGTAACACTAAATCTCAACACATGTCTTCACTATCCATTTCACAAACTAAATGAGAAATTGAATTATGTCAATTTTAACTCTAATCACCCCAGATCTGTTAAAAATACTATAGTGAACTCTGTTCAAGAACGAATTTCAAGAATTTCATCTAATAAAAATATTTTTTGATGAAAAAGTGCAGTATTACAATGAAGCGTTAGCTAGAGCAGGATATAGTGATAAAATTAAGTACATCGATAATAATAAGCAAACTAACCAAAATAATAACAATTTTAATTACGGTAACAACATTAACAACTATAATAGAAAACATTACAATAATTCCAAAAGCCGAAAAAGAAATAGAACTTCGAATATAATATGGTTTGCCCCCCACCCCCCTTTTCACTAAATATTAAAACCCATATTGCTAAACTATTCTTTAATGCTCTTGACAAACGCTTCCCTAGAACACATAAATATCACTCAATTTTTAATAGACATACTATAAAATTAACTTACTCGTCCACCAAAAATTTATCACAAAATATTAACAGAATTAATAATAGGAATTTAAAACCTAACCAAAATACCAATAATAACCCAAACAATATTCAATTAAATAACTGTAACTGTAGAAATAAATCTAACTGTCCGTTAAATAACAATTGCTTAGTTAAAAATGTAGTATACAATTGTAATGTTAAAACTAACTTAAATTCTTTCAACTATGTTGGTTCCACCTCGACAGAATTTAAACTTCGCTTCAATAATCATAAGAATTCTTTCACAGATCCAAACATAAAATCCTCAACTTCGCTATCAAGCCTACTCTGGCAACTTAAACGAGATAATCTTAAGTATTCGATGTTTTGGAATATTGTCTCAAAAGGGATTCCTTTTAATTCCTCATCAGAGACATGTGATCTCTGTGTGGAGGAGGTATTCTTTATATTAAAGTCCAAAAATTCCCTTAATTTAAGGAGCAATTTATTCAGTTGCTGCAGACATAGATTGAACTCAACGTTTAAATATAAATATAAATTTAAAATGTAGTATAATTAATTAAGAAATTTAGTTAATATATGAAACCTGACAATAAATCATTTGATTCCTTCTCCTTTTTCTTTTTAAACCTTCTTCCTAAACAAAGATGTAATAAACTACTCTAAAATGTATATGCTCCCAATGTATTAAATACATTTTACGCAAGATAAATTTCTATACTAAATATAAGGGCATCCGTAGAATCACTGGGTCTTCTAAATTTTTAAAATAATTTTTGTTAAATAATTTTTGTTTTTTATTTGTTTTTTACTCTAATAGCTTCTAACTAACTTTGCAATATATTGTTTGAAATATAGGAAGGATAGATTTCTCTAGTAAATATATGAAGCATATTGTTTTTGTCCTGAGATACTTGAGATGTCTTTTAGAGAAGAAGATAACTTAAAGAATTCCATTTTTTCAGTTATAATATAAAGCGCTGAACAATATTGGAGCAAAAATATACGCAAAAGTTTTATTTAAAATTGTTGGGTTACAACAAGTAAATATTTTATAACTGATATAAAGCACTCGATAAGTTTTTGGAGTAGATATTCGATATTAAACAAATGGAAACTATATTTATAAAACCATATTTATTTCATTATACATATTTTAGGGATACCATATTAAAAAATATGGCATGCCTTCGTCAGATAAAATACAATATATAAACAATTTTATATATAATTTTGACGTACCATATTATAAGCGACCATTATATTAGGAAGCTGTCTGGATAATGAATTGTTTATAATTATTTAGTTATAGTGTTAAGCACAATGATTTTTGTTTTTTATTTGTTTTTTACTCTAATAGCTTCTAACTAACTTTGCAATATATTGTTTGAAATATAGGAAGGATAGATTTCTGTAGTAAATATATGAAGCATATTGTTTTTGGCCTGAGATACTCTATAGTGTGTTGAAAGTATTTTAATGTTTTGATGTTTCTTTGCTGATATATTGATATTTTATTATCTCTATACAAAGGCCATATGTGTATTAACATGCATATAGAAGGTTTATAGAGTTTATTTTATGTGTTCATGTGTCTGTATATGTGCGTAAAGATGCTGGAAAACTCACGCAGATATTTTATATATACATATATATATATATTTATGTATGGTTCTGTATATGTTACAGATATGCATAATATTAAATACATGAACGGTAATCATATATGTGAGGACATGAATATTAATCGTATATTTTATGTATATATACAGTGAAATTTTTATAACACAAGACATTTTTTCATGACACAAGAAATTATAGAGTTGATCAGGTGAAGTCATATGTATGTCTATATTATTGACTAGAGTTAGACATAATTTTCTCTTTTTTCTTTTTTCAGGAAGTACATATACGTGTATATATATATTTCCGTATTTTTATAAATAGGGTAATTTTTTGAAGGTTTTATCTCAGTTTTTGGTATATTGACCTCAGAGTTTTAAACTAAACACATGGTCATTATTGAACAATGTTATTTTCTCATATTATATATATCTATGTCTCATTCATGAATATTGATATTTGCATTTTTATTATCCATTTCATATGAATTGATAATTCAAATTGATATGACATGGCGTAAAGATGTAACTGTATCCTTCTCTCTCTATATAGCACTTTCTCCTCTCTCTTGAGTTTATCTTTATGTATGATGAATTATTATGTATCTGTCGCTTTCGCTTGCCTCTCTTATTTCTCTCTTGTTTCTTTTTCACTTCCTCTTATCTATTTATATTCTCTCTCTCTCTTTTTTTTTTTCCTCCCCCCTCTCTCTCTCCGTTTTTTCTTTTTGCTTTATCTACGTTTTTTCTTTCTCTCCGTCTTTTTTCTAACTGTGCTTAACACTATAACTAAATAATTATTATCCTTCTCTCTATATATAGGACTCCCTCTCTCTTGAGTTTCTCTATATGTATGGGAAATTATTATTTATCTGTTGCTTTCGTTTGCCTCTCTTATTTCTTTCTCCTATCTATTTATATATTTTTTCTCTCTCTCCTTTTCTTTCTCTCCGTTTCTTTCTCTCCGTCTTTCTTCTAACTGTGCTTAACACTATAACTAAATAATTATAAACAATTCATTTTCCAGACAGTTCCTAATATAATGGTCGCTTATAATATGGTACGTCACAATTATTTATAAAACTGTTTATATATTGTATTTTATCTGACGAAGGCATGCCATATTTTTAATATGGTATCCCTGAAATATGTATAATGAAATAAATATGGTTTTATAAATATAGTTTCCATTTGTTTAATATCGTATATATATATATATATATATATATATATATATATATATATATATGCATGTTAGTTGTAAATCACACAAGCATTAGCAAAGCAATATTACATCCATACACTTAATAATGTTAAGTTAAACGTTTTTTTTAAAAATTATTTGAATGTCATTAATATTAACTGCATAACACATTCATTTTCCTTACGTAACTGAGAAAAGGGACCAATATTTCTCATTTGTGATTCCATTAATTTTTTTTCATTTTGTTTTATTTTATAATCTCAAACATATTATTGTTGCTGTTAATATTATTATTATTATTATTATTATTATTATTATTATTATTATTATTATTATTATTATTATTATTATTATTATTACTACTACTACTACTACTACTACTACTATACTGCTACTTACCATATTTCCTGGTATTGGAGATGCTCTGACTTTCAAGATTCTACAAGCTCGAAGACGCATCCCAATTTTGACTTAACCCCCCCCCCCCCCCCCACCACCACCACCACATAAGGTCTCAGCATTTTCATAGATTTTACAAATACATATAGATAATTGTTTCTACTTTAGGCACAAGGCCAACAATTACCCAGTGCATTACTGGTACTTTATTTTATCGACCCCGTAAGGATGAAAGGCAAATCAACCTCGGCGGGATTTGAACTCAGATCGTAAAGGGACGTAACTATGCTGGAAAGCATGGCGTCCGACCCTCTACCGATACTGCCAATCCACATATAGATAATGACTTTGATTTATAGTTTCTGTTCTAGTTAGTGACTTAGTAATATATTATTGTTGATCCCTTATAGTTAGTGATTTAGTGATATATAGTTACTGTTGGTACCTTATAGTTAGTGATTTAGTGATATATAGTTACTGTTGGTACCTATTGGTTAGTGATTTAGTGATATATAGTTACTGTTGGTACCTTATAGTTAGTGACTTATAGAACCTGTTGGTACCTTATAGTCTGCTTTTGTACTTTTACTTTTACCTCTTCCTTTGTTACTTGATAACGCTGTTAAAATTAATATTTTTATAAATTACCTTTAGTTTGAGTTATCTCCCAATAAAGGAATGAGGTTTTGTAATGAGGTGTTTTTTTTTCTTGTTTTATAAATTTTTTAATACGTTTTGATAATTTATTTAAAATAAATGAAGAAAAATGTATCATTAAAATATAGTATGAAGTTGTAGTGGCCTACATTCCGCGGGCTCACATACATTCTCTGTGCGTGATTTGGCTCAGCTCAGCCAATCAGCGCCAGTAGAAGAGGATGTATCCCTACGCTTTCTGAGGGAGAAATAGCCCGCAAAGATTTGAGGACGCTATCACTCGCAGCTTCGACCGTGCTAAGGTAAACAACCATTTTTCTTGCGCCGTGAAAGCACAAACAATATGTAACGACAAAACATTACCTACGAGCCTGGCCAAACGCCTTCAGCCAGTCGCCCGTATTTTCTCTTGTAATCTTAATTGAATTATTTCATTTCTCTTGGCATGCCAGCTTAATTCACTTCTTAACCGTTGTTAATAAATTACGTAAAACCAAGCTAAAGTCGTTGTCGATATTTCCTATCATATCTTTCTACCTAACCTGGTTCCTCGTGGCTACATTACAACTCTCTAAATACTTCTCCGCTAAATTGGTGACTTATATTCAACAAAGAGAAACATTCATTTCCTTTAAAGTCATGGATTAATGGTTAGTGTGTTGGGCTCATCACTATCGTAAGATTGTGACGAGAAGTGTGTTGTCCTTGAGCAAGACACTTTATTTCATGTTACTCCAGTCCACATGGGTGGTAAAGATGAGTTATGATGACACTAGTGCCAAGCTGAATCAATCTTTGCCATCAGTGATGTGTAGAGAAGATTAGCATGCATGGGTGACTTCTTGTCTTCTACAAAAACACCATGACCTGGCTTGCACCTTGGAGTGGAACTTTTCATGTACAAACCTGTGGTCAGGATCATATATTTTATTATACTATCTTCTCTTCTACTTTATTATTAAATTCCTTTCTATAGGGGAACATTCCCCATTGGTTAAAATTGATTTAGAAAAATGCAACCTTCGTCTTCTCGGATGCATGGTAAATTTTCAAGACTCATTTTAAGAAAAAAAACAGCATCTTTCACACTTGTAAATATGTTAATTGTATAGTAGTTTTTTCTTTTTCTTTTTTTATTTCTTTTTTATTTTATTTACAATTGCATATGTTAATGTGAAAATTCATTTTGTGAGATATTATTCCAAACCAAAGCCCGAAAGTCTTAAAAGATGAAAGTTCATGTTACACAAACAGAAAGTAGAAATGTCTTGCAAATATTTTTAATTTATGTAAACTAAATAGATAGTTTAATTAGATAAACTTTTTTTTTTGTTTTTGGTTTAAATCATTCATATTAAGCATGGCATTATGTTTTCTTTATATTAATCCACCCACCTACATATAAAAATAAAATAAAACAAATTATATCATACAAAATATTGATTTTGTAGTTTACAGTATTTTGAAAAATGAAAAAAAAATCTCTTACTAACACATAATATAGTTTTACTGGAAAATCATGGAAACATTTTTATATCAATTGTTAAAATAATACAGTCTGTCTGTTAGTAGACTAGACATCAACTCCTGATTATATTTAATAAAAGAAACCTTTTATACAGCTAATACCATATATACACACACACACATGCATAGCCCCCCAATTTCTCAGTCTAATTGTAGTTGTTTTGTAACTTCCTTTCTGTGTTCCCCTCCCCCCTTTCTTATGATAATCATTGCTAATGTGCTTTGCATATTAACATTTTTTTTTAATATTTTTTTTTAAAGAAATAAAAAATATATATATTGGAAACTTTTTTTAAATAAAGAATAAAATAAATAAAATCCCAACAAATTCTTTTTTGAAATAATCAAAAATAAATTACAATTAAAAAGGCTTTAACTCTTGTTTCCTTATATCTCTAGTCATCCTCCAAATGTGCTATCACCATGCTCAGCAATTTGAAATGTTACTAACTCACATTAAATCTTTATTATTAGTCAAGCCATAACAGATTAGAAATTATTACATAAGCAAGTAATTCTCTCTATTCAGACACTAAAATATTTGGGATGTATTACACTATTAGCTAAAAGGTATAATATGCCCATAAGGCAAAAAAAAAAATAAATAAATTAAAAACGCCACAAAACACATGATGCCTAACTTATTGTAAAGTTAAGGAAATGTAGTATTGATATATATTGGAACCATATATATATATATAATATATATATATAGACACACACACTCATGTAAATATATATATATATATATATATATATATATATATATATATAATATAAGATCAAAAGATGGTTAAAAGAGTTCCGAGTATTTTATTATGCGCATTTCAAAAACAAATATCATCATAGGATGATATCTGCGTTCTCATCAGATAAAATAGGGATACATGATATGAAGCTTAAAAAACACTTGTGAATAGTGAAGTTTTAAATCAACATAAGATCTTTTGATCTTATATTATTTATACTCCAGGGCGGAGGATTGGCAGTATCGGTAGAGGGTTGGACGCCATGCTTTGACGCATAGAGTTACAGTCCTTGCCATTCTAAGTTCAAATCACGCCGAGGTTAACTTTGCCTTTCATCCTTTCGGGGTCGATAAAATAAAGTACCAGTAATACACTGGGTAATTGCTGGCCTTGTGCCAAATGTAGAAACAATTATTTATACTCCAGTCCTACAAACTGTAGAGTGCTACTTATCCGATATTTGCATTGCTTTATTGTGCTACAATAAAACTCACCTCCTACATATATATATATACACACACACACATATAAATACACACACGCGTGTGTGTGTGTATATATATATATATATATATAAACACACACACGCATACGTATGTGTCTATAATTTTTTTGGGGGAAAAGACGAATTCATTCAGTTTGAATAAAATGGTGTTTGCCCCCCCTCCTCTTTCCTTGATGCCATAAAGTATGTGCTTATTTTGATATTTTGCTTAATATTTAATCCTATCCTGAATGGAAGATATGAGCAAGATGAAGTAGGTCTGACCCATCTGATCTCAGACTCTGACTACCCGTCCAATCCATGCCAAGATGGAAAGTAGATGTAAAATGATGATGATGATGATGATGTCTACTTTAGAGCTGCATTATTTTATTTTTTTTGTTTACCTGTGTATATTGTATATCAGATACACAAGTTACACTACATCTATATGTGTATAGTGCTGCAACACTGTTTCCTTTACATATATATACACACACACACATATGGATAATACCATACTCCATATATACATATATAAAGGAAACTGTTTCCTGTTTGATATCATCTTAGTTAATTCCTATGTCCTTCAGATTGGCCCCTTAAATATTCTTTGCCAGGTGTGCCTTGCTTGTCCTCACTTTTACTTATCACCTATTGGTAGCCAACTTATAGCAGTTCTTAAAGGTCACTGTTCTGACCAATGTAAAACATTCTGGGCTAATCAGTATTGGAATTCTGTATTGTAGCATATTAACGTTTAAAGTTAAAGAAAAACTCCTGTAATATTTGCTAATTTTAGGGAGATTATACTCACATACATACATACGTATGTATGTATGTGTGTATATATATATATATATTTGAAAAAAAGGAAAATGACTTCACTTGTAGTGTTTAAAAAATTTTTTATTTAATTTTATATTATATTATCAAAAAAATTTTAACACTACAAGTGAAGTCATTTTTTCCTTTTTTTCAAATATACCTAACTGTACCAAGGATCTCACACATTTTCCAATATATATATAATACACTGTGTGTGTGTGTATATATATTGTGTGTATATATGTATACACACACATACAGGGTGTCCATAAAAATGTATACACTTCAACAGCGTTCTAATGAATAATGCCTGTATAAGTGATCAGTGTGTATACATTTTGGGGGGACACCGTGCGTGCATGTGTGTGTGTGTATGTATATATATATATATATATACTTGTAGACAATTGCATTTTTTCTTTTTTTTTCTACTAGATAATTTTGATAGGGTGCAAAAAAATCTATACGCAACTTCAGTTACGGAATCTTTCTCTGAATGTAGATTATTAAACAGTGAAACCAAAATATGGTAAGCAGGCTGTGACTTACATACAAGTGTATGTGTTTGTGTGTACAATACATAGATCACTCTTCTTTCCTCTACTTTTTCTATGGAAATACTTAACACACACACACAAACACACAAACACTCAACACAATGCAATGTTGAGGATATTGTTAAACATAATTGCTGAAAGAAGCATTTCAAGATATTCTTAGCATTGTTAGGATGAGAATTATGGTGAGATTAATAATCAAAAATATTTGTGACAGTGATAATACTTTAACCCTTTAATGTTCAAACCGTCAAAACCAGCCAAAATTCTCTACCTCTTTCTGTTGAAACTGGCTGTAACTGATCGCTCAAACTGATGTTAAGGTATTGTTCTCAAAATAAATACTTTCAAAATCTCATAGATTCAATATTATGTGAGGTAAAGCCTTTACCATGAAAATATAATAGTATATATAAAATAATGTGACAGTGATAAAACTTTTATTGTACAACGACAACCAAGCATTTTAAGGCCTTTCCCCTTCTAAGCCCAGTTGGTTAGCCTTATGAGTCCCATGATATTCTCTTCATATTCACCACGGAGTTCTGTCTGTCTGATATCAACCCCTTATAGTTGCTTCCTATGACATTCAAGGATTTGATGTAACTACTCTAAATTGGACTGATCCCCCCCCCCCCCCCACATACACACATGGGCACTTTGAGTTCGTTTGTTGAGTAAACCCAAGGAATAACCATCTGAGATCCCTGACCAGCTTCATACTCATCATGTGGTCCACTTGAAGATGACATTATTTCTTGGTTGGATGCCCTTCATAGTGCCAACTTACTTAGTCAATGTCACACAGGGATATGGCATACCTATTCTACACTGGATACATACAGAAATAACATTGTTGTTAGTATATATTATCTGTGAAGGCAATTCACAATTGTGAGGTTGCAAATTCAATTCTCAAACCAGGTGATGTGTTATGTCCTTGCACGACACTTTATTTCATGTTGCTCTTTCTGCCAAGATTTGCAACCAATAGATAATATTAGCAATGGAAACATTGTTTCCTTGGTCTGATTTGACAACTTCCACCCCACTTGCTAAATGAGTGAGGTCTGGGATTTATTTGATCGATCAATATATTACCAACTGATGGAGATAATATATTTCTATAAAGTTGTTACAAATATTTTTCACTTCACACTTTTTTAGTGAGAGTATGTTATTATTGGATTGGCAGAATCAGCACAGTTGCGCCTCTTTATGGTTTGAGTTCAAATCCCGCTGAGGTTAATTTTAACTTTCATCCTTACGGGGTCGATAAAATAAAGTACCAGTAATGTACTGAGATAATTCCTGGCCTTGTGCCAACAGTAGAAACAATTATTATTATTATTATTCTTTCATCTGTATGGGCTCGATAAAATAAAGTACCAGTAATGCACTGGGGTGATTTAATTGACTTTCCCCTCCCCCTAAAATGTTGGCCTTGTGCCTAAATCAAAAACCACTATTATTATTTAGGGCAGTGGATTGGCAGTATGAGTAGAACATTGGACAGCATGTTTTGTGGCATATAGTTATGTCCCTTCACATTCTGAGTTCAAATCCTGTTGAGGAGTTGATAAAATAAAGTTCCTGTACTGGGGTCGATTTAATCAACTTTCCCTTCACCCCGAAATTGTTAGCCTTGTGCCTATATAAGAAACCATTATTATTATTATTTGATTTTATTTCTTGTATTTTTTTCTTGCTTTCTATGAGTGAATTTAAACTTCTGGGCTGATGATCTTTCCCTGAGGAATTCAAACTTTTCTCAGTATGATCTCTGTTTTTTCCCTTGGTAAAACACATACTACTACTATAACGACTGTTGCTGATACTACTACTATTTCTACTATAACTACTGCTGCTACTGTTACTTCTATTACTACTGCTACCACAACTATTATTATTGCTGCTGCTACTACTCTGATTACTACAACTGCTACTGCTACTATTACTACTACTACTACTTGCCTTAGTGTGTGTTGGATACAAAACTTTCTACTCTCACTTTGTTTTTTCTTTCATTTGTTTTTTTTTAATGTAGCCTTGTAATCTTAGGAGGTCATTCCTGATTAGACAGATAGACCTATTCACTTCATGGTTGAGTGATTAACTATGATAATAATATCCTCTACCACAGTAAAAACAAATTCCTTGCTTCAACAGAGGAAATTGGATTTTTTAAAAACAAACACCTCATTGTTTTCTTCACTTTTTTTAATTTTTTTATTTCTGTTTCATTTTCTGGGTTTTTTTTCTTCTTGATTACAATCTACACCACAACTCGCATTTTCCACATAAGTGGCTCATTGGCAGAGTCCTTAGAGCATTGAATTTGTCCCAGCATTTGTTCTGACATATTATATTCTGAGTTCAAACTCTGCCGAGGTCAACTTTGTCCTTTAGAAGTCTTCTTCTTCACCCACTCATATCTGAGAGGGTCTTGGAGGCAGAGTCTGCAAACACATCTTCCAGTGGGTCCTGTCAGAAGCAACCATCTCCACCTAATTCGGCAGGATCCCCAAGTGAGACCAACCAATCTCATGGATGTTATCCACCCATCTTGCTTGTGGGATCTACCTCTGGGTCTCCTGCTGGTTGGTTTTGCTTGTAATATCTGTCTAATGATTCTTTCCTGAGATATTCTAACCACATGCCCTTTTGAAGTCAATAAAAATAAAGTACCAGTCCAGTGGGCAGGGATTCGGTAGAATTTGTTAAATAATCAGATAGAATATTTTGCCGCATGTGACCTAGCTCTGTTGCAGTCTTGAGTTGAAATCCTTCTTCCTCCTGCCAGGAATTGTAACGTTCAGATAGTTTCATCAATGGAAACATTGATTTGTTGGTTTGGTCTGACAATTGGCTATTTTCCTTTTTTTTTTTTTTTTTCATATTTAAAAAAAGTACAATTTAAAAAAGAAGTATTCACTTATTGTGTTAATGTCAGTTATTAGTTTATACTAGCTAGCCACAGGCCGTCAAAAATGAAGGTAATTGTAATATCTATACATAATATAAAAAAGAGGTGTTTGTTGGTTGCTTGGTTGTTTGGTTGCTTGCTTGCTTCCTTCGCACTCACACAAGTGATACAAACATACAAACACAGCTGTGACGAATCTTAGAATACTGGACTTCTATTGTTTCTCACCCCATCTTCCTTCATCAGTCATTATATAGATGTATGTGTATTAGACACCCTTTCCTTCCCCAGTCGACATAATCACTACTTCCTTCCTCAATCGACATCAGCCATCTCTATTGTGTGACAGACGAATACACAAGGCTATTATATTACTAAGAAAATATACAAATGCTATAATTATTTTTATTATTGGTGGCATAAAACAAGATAAATATAAAAGCTGTTAAAATTTATTCTACAAAAAGAATCTTTCAATATTATATATACATACATATATACATGATGTAAGTTGTTCAGGGTTAGGAAACTACAGTCATAGAAGCCATACTAATGTGGAAAGCAGACTTAAAAATGATGGTGTTATATATATACATACACAACACACACACACACACACACACACACACACACACTTATATGGGTATGTGTGTGTCATCATCATCATCATCATCAACGTTTAACGTCCGTGTTCCATGCTTGCATGGGTTTGGACGGGGGTAGTCCCACTTGAGGCAAGAGTGATTGTCTTGCTCGCATAGGACTGTCTGGCAGGTTTTCTACAGTTGGATGCCCTTCCTAACACCAACCACATTTACAGTGTGGGTCTGGGAGGTTTTTACCGTGTTGCCTACACGGCCACATTACAGCGTGGACTGTGTGTTTTTTTGTCGTGACACCTACACGATCTCATTTGTTTCGGCCTCGATGGCGCGGCACCAACATAACTTTACATAGAACGGGGTGGTGTGGATGGGGTGGGGGTGGTGGTGGTGGGACGGGGTGTATTTTGTTAGAGATGCCTACTGGCTGGAGTAGGTTTTACTATATATTTAGGTAAGGCGGGTCTTCTCTGTTACTGAGTACCGCCAAAGGTCTCGGTCCAGTGACATTGTCTTGGAGAGGTGTAAGTGTGTGATGTCGGAGTTTATCAGCTCGTCCCAGGTTTTTCTAGGTCTGCCTATTCCGTGACTACCGTCTATCTTTATTGCCCTGCACTTTGTTATACAGCTATCGACTTTCATGCGCATCACGTGTCCATACCAACGTAGCCTTCTCTCGAGTAAACAACATCTGATCCCTCTTATCTCTAATTTTTTCCTTAGTTCGTTTATGCTTTGCCGTTCACGTATATTACTGTTACACATCCAGCGGAGCATGCAAGCTTCGTTTCTCTCTAGTCTGCGTATATCCTCTGCACACAATGCCCAGGTCTCACTGCCATGCAGCATTTCTGTTCGTATGCAGGCATCGTACAACCTGCCTTTCATTTTTAGTGAGAACCCTTTAGCAGCTAATAGCTCTCTGAACTTTTTCCAACCAGTTCTGACTCTAGCTACAGTACTTTCAGAGCACCCTCCCCCACTGCTGATTTTATCGCCCAGGTAACGGAAGCTGTCCACTATTTCTATAGAACCCTCTGCGCAATTGAAAGAGCTAGTAGTTTGTGGGCACTTGCTGCTACTTATTGCACCAGAGCACCGGCCACATGTAAAATATATGTTCTTAGTTAGCTTACCTGTGATCCCACTACATCTTTTATGCACCCATACTTTGCATTTAGGACATAAAATGGAGTTTCTACCTACGCCTTTCCTACACACCGAGCACGACCATTTCCCAGAAGGGACCGCCGCCTTGTTTTCTTTCCTACAAACTAGTACTTTGGTCTTAGCCAGGTTAATTTTAAGTCCTTTTGACTCTAGGCCGTGCTTCCATGTTTGGAATTTCTTCTCTAGCTCGGCCATTGATTCCGCTATGAGTGTCAGGTCGTCTGCGTATAGGAGTTCCCATGGGCAGCCTGTCTTGAACTCCTCTGTTATAGCCTGAAGGGCAATAATAAATAGTAGTGGACTGAGAACAGAGCCCTGATGGACGCCAACTTTTACGCTAAACTCTTCACTATATTCGTTGTTAATTCTAACCTTGCTGACTGTTTCTTTATACATGGCTTGTATAGCCCTCACAAGCCATTCGTCAACGCCTAGTTTTCTAAGAGCCCACCAGATAATGGAGCGGGGGACTCTGTCGAAGGCTTTCTCCAAGTCGACAAAAGCTAAGTAGAGGGGTTTACATATATATATATATATATATGTGTGCATATATATATATTCATATATACACATAAATAGACACACTCTGATATTCACTCTGTTCCTGAATCTGCATCCACTACTATATTGATCTGGTTTGTCCTGGTCTTCGAATTGCAAACACTTCATATCTGTATATTTGTGTGTGTATATATATATATATATATATATATATATATATATATATATATATATATATATATATATATATATGTGTGTGTGTATGTGTGTGTTTATATATGTATATATGTGTATATAAATGTTTATATATATATGTGTGTATATATATGTTTATATATATATGTGTGCATATATATGTATATACATATGTGTGTGTATATATATATACGTGTGCGTGTATGTATGTATATATATATATATATCTGAGTAAGGGTTAGTAGACATTCTACAATAGTTGAAACAGGAATTACAACTGACATAGTATCAACATTGAAAAGACCAATGAAGACAGTTTCCTTGGTCAGTCAGATCTGGCAATTGGTTCCTTTCCTTTTTTTTATTCTTCTTTACATCATTTTTCTTTTAAAAAAAACACTAAAAATATGGTGGACCAACTAAGAAAACACAACACAAAACATGTTTATACATATTTTTTTTTATATTTTGTTTCCATTGTTCATTCATGTTCCAGTAAAACACAAAGCACTCTTTTAGTCATTTTTTTTTCTAAATAATTGTACAATTGCTTTAATAAAGCTGGATTATTATAATGTAAATTATTTTTGGTTTTTAATTATGTCTCTGTATTTGTGTGTGTGTGTGTGTGTGTATGAAGATGCATAACTTAACCCTTTAGCATTTAAATCGGCCAGAATTCTCTCACTTTCTGTTCATATCACTGGCCACCCATACTAATGTTAAGGTATTGTTCTCAAAATAAATAATATCAAATCTCATAGATTCAATATGTAAAATAAAGATTTTACTGTGAAAATACAATAGTATATAGAGTAATTAATGTAAATGCTAAAGGATTAATAATTAAGGTTTTGGACTCATGGTTGTAAAATAAGGAGTTTTGATTCTTGAACCTGGCCACACATTGACTTGAGCAAGATATTTCATTTTATGTTGTTCCAGTCCACTCAGCTTAAATAAAAATGTGCTTGTATGTCAAAGGGCCAACCATGTTACACAGAATCTCCCTAAAGACTATGTTAAGGATGCATATGTCTGAGGAATGCTCAGCCACTTGTTAATTTCATTATTAAGCTGTTCCATTCTTCAAACAACTGGAACACTCATTGTCGAAACTGAAAGAGGTCCAACAGCAATGCATGTGTGTGTGTGTGTATGTATGCATACATGTATGTATGTCTTCTATTTAGAAAAATTATATGAATTCTTCCAGTAAAGAAGGAGCTAGTTTCTACCAAAGGACCAAATTCTCTTGATAGAATTTAAATAACAAAAATGGTGAGTGTCATTTGTTGAACTTTAGAAAAGTCTTGCATATCTTTACTGCTACATTCAGATTGTTTTTGTAAAGTATCACTTAGATTTTTACTAACATGTATGTATGAATAATCAGATGAAGAAAGAAGCTGGTCTCTAAGAAACAAAGGCTCCATTGTTAGAATTTAAACAACACCAGACTAAAGAAACAATTGTTAATACGTTGAATAAACCCTATTGTACAGCCGACCACGTTATTCACTCATTTACTATTATTATTCAAAGAACCGCTTACTGAGGAACTGTCTTGAATTGGCCACCCAACTAAGGAAACTTCTTGTTGAGTCAAACAATGCCGAATGTTAAAACTATCCTCGATACAGAGTAATCATAACCTCTACTAGGATTACCTTAAATGATATCTCGTTAACTTATATATTTAGAATGTTAGGGAGTGACACTCTAGTTGATATATATAATAATAATAAAAAAAAAGTAGAAAATGCTAATGGGATTTTTTTATAGAATAACAGCAAAACATTTATTTACAAAAAAGAAATTTATCATACCGGTTTTAGCCACGTGGGCTTCTTCATACTACGGAAGTAATAACATTTATAATGGAGTTGAGTTGGATAATAATAAGAATATGGTATAAAATAACATGCTTTACATACATATATATAGAAGTTGGTGGTGTTGACTATAACTGCAGCAGTAACAGAGGAGAACTAACTTGTTCTATGTTCTTGGTGTTGACCTCGACAGTTGAGGTCAACACCATATATATATATATAGGTATTAGAGGTGCAAATTAATTGCTTCCGTAGCCTGTATGCCAAGATGAGCACTTGATGTTCGTGGGGAGCAGAGTATCAATAATAACAACAAATAGGGAACAAAGAATCAGTATTACATCATATACATATTTAATTACATATTACATATGTTTCACTGTCGATCAGCTCGAGGAACGATCGATTAATGATCGATGCTGACTCTGGAATCGGAAGCTCCTCAGATGTGTTCACATATCTAACTTAATAGCACCGCCTGGCGAAGTCTTTCAAATTAGGATTAGAACACCATGGCCCTCTCAAGTAGAGAGTTATTGTTTACTGTAGAGTAATGAGTCTACACATGAACATATATCAGAGGAGCTTCCAATTCCAGAGTCAGGATCGATCATTATTTGATCGTTCCTCGAGCTGATCAACAGTGAAACATATGTAATATGTAATTAAATATGTATATGATACAATACTGATTCTTTGTTCCCATATATTGTTATTATTATTATCATTATATATATATACACATTACCCACTTTACTACCCGATTGGGGGAGGAGAAAGTCGATTAGATCGACACCAGTGCATGATTGGTACTTTATTTTATCGACCATGGAAGGATGAAAGGCAAAGTTAACCTCGGCAGGATTTGAACTCAGATAATAAAGGGCCGTAACTCTTTGCTGCAAAGCATGGCGTCCTTCCCTCTACCGATACAGCCAATCCACCACCCTAGAGTGTAATATAATTATAACAATAATAATGTATTCTTTATTGGCCACAAGGGCTAACATGAAGAATAACATTACAGACGACACAGAACAGTACAGGATGATACAAAGTGGGTTTTGGTCGTGTAAACAGGTTATAACAGGCTAGAAATCAAAAAAATTCAAACAACAAAAATTACCCAAAAAGGGGGGAAGCTTCCGAGGGTCACTCGTGGCGAACACTCCCCAAAAGGCCACGGCCACCCTGACAACCAGGGCAAGTTCCCTCTCAGTTTTCCACACCTCAGTCTACAGGCGCATACTTTGAGCAGCCCCGTTCACTCGGCCAGACACGCCACTTTCTCCCACCTTTCAACAAAATTACTAGAAGACAGCACTTGCCTCTCTATCCCGATTTTCCAAATTCAAGTGAAATTTGAAAAAGTTAATCAGGGATTGGCTGAGGAGGAAAGTCTCCGTCTTCAATCCTTTCAACCTTGTCCACCATACAATCCCTTTCACCATGGCCACCAGGCGATGAAAACTGCCTGCCCTTCCTCCTCTTTAAAGGAAGACGCCGAGGCTATCTGCACAAGCTGATAACCGGATCCGTCTTTCACGTGACAGCAAATGTTCGACATAGCTCCACGAGTCAGCAATGCTCGGACACTGAACGAGTGCGTGCACAACGGCTTCGTCGCCATGTGCGCATCTCGGACGGATTCGGCTGACGGCACTTCCGTGCCTGTAGAGCTTATCTCGAACCGTAAAACGCTTCGCGGTAGCACTGCCAGGCCAGGGATTTCTGGAAGTTGTCCATAGGCCCCGGGCTGAAAGTTCTCTTGAATAGAGCGAACAGCTGATCGTCCCTTCCATAAAAAGCGGAAGAGGAGGCGCTCCATTTTTGTCAGAGTTGGGGCTGGGGCGGTAGCTGATGACGGATGCCATGAACGTGTTCGCCACCTCTGCTCGACCTTTCAGGGACAGCTTTCTCCCGGTCCATTTCTGGGTGAGACAGGCCACCCTGCTCGTCACCTCGCTCCAGGTTTTCTCCATCTGGAGCAATTTAACCGGTCCTTCCGTCCAGCGCCCTACGACGCTGCCGGGCGGCATGAACTTGCCTTTCCAGGTGCCGAGCTGCAAGCTCACCGACTATTCCTGGTTTAACTTTGCTCCTATCACTTTCATATTCCTTGAGAGCAGTGCCGAGCATCTGGACATGACTGGTGCTTGATACCACCACGGTGACGTCGTCGGCGTAAGCCGATACGGATCTCCTACATCCCAGTTCACGTGGACGCCTGTCATCGCCTCCAATTTGTGCAGTAACGGCTCTAGGGCCAATACGTACAAGAGCGACGAGAGTGGACAACCCTGGCGGACCGAGCGCATGATTCTGAACGGCTGTGACAGATGACCTTTCACCTTCATAACTGAGAAGACGTCGCTGTGCATCGCAGCGATCCAACCCCTGAAAATGGACTCGAAACCGACCGCCTTGAGGACCGCAGCAAGGTACCGATGGTGGACCCTAGAAAATGCCTTAGATTGATCCAAGTTAATCAAGGCCCCACCCGTGCCAGGTTCGTTAACCACCCTCTCTATGATGTATCGCATGAGGTGGAGGTTGTCGTGGACGGATCTGTCTGGAATGGCGCATGTCTGCGGCTCTCCCACCAGATCACCGACAACAAGCGCCAATCTCGTTGCTAACACCTTGGCCAAAATCTTGAAATCTGCGTTTAACAGAGTGGTTCCTTCTTTGGTAAGAGTCGGCCTCGAGGCCAGCCCGTCCAAGTCGGAGGTGTCAACCACGATTCAGAGAGCTTTACAATCTTCGTCTCGGACGCGCGATCTATACTCCTCCAGGTACAAGAGTCCCCTAAAGAGGATGTCCTAAACCTCGGATCACCGATCCACCTGCCGGCCATCAGGTCTAGGCTCCAGCAGCTCAAGATTCTCACGAACTGACTGAGCATGATTGACGTCCATCCAGCCCTCTTCCTGTTGAGGAACTGCTTCACCATGCAGAAGCTCCTCTATATTCTTCGTAGCGATCCTTGCAACAGCCACACATCTGTACTTGCTGACCCCGACACTTGTATCCGAGCAGCAGCTAAGGAGATATGCAACGTCAACAGGCCATCTTACCTATTCGATACGGTGGCCTTGGCCTCCGGCCCCCGATCTCGCTGGCTTTGCCGGTGTTTCTTTCGTCGGTAACCTTATGCCGCATCCTCATCAACAAGGTTCTCCTAAACACAATGGAACCCACTGAGATCGAGGAATGTGTGGCCGCCTGCGAGACGTGGAACCGGCTCGGACTCAGCCCAGTAGCCGATTTTATGCTTTCCCCCTATCGAAGTCATGTCCCCCCAGAGTATTTGGGATGCCATCCAGTGCAACATGGCCTCGGACAGGCTAGCGCGCCAGTTCGACCAGCACCGCCTCGCATTTTTTCGCTTGGCATTGCAATCTCACAGCACTTCATGGCTCCATGCTTTACTCTCCCTTTCTACTGGCACGCAGCTGGACAATGATAGCCTGCACATCACGGTTTCCCTGAGGCTTGGCCTCCATATGTGCAAGCCTCACAAATGTCGCTGCAGATCCACCGTAGACTCTTTTGGCCTCCACCTGCTGTCCTGTCACTACATTGCTGGCCGCCTTCCACACCATGCTGTTCTCAACGAGGTTATAAAGCATGGCTTGGATGCTGCAGGCTTTCCCTCCTAGCTTCAGCCGGTGGGGCTGGACAGAGGTGAAGGCAAAAGGCCAGACGGCATGACCATCTTCCAGTTACGTGGTGGTAAACCCCTAGCCTGGGATGCCACATGCAGCGACAGATTCTCCAGCGGCAACCTGGTGCAGTCTGCAACTAACCCAGATTCTTCTGCACTTCGGGCTGAGGAGGGTCTACTCTCCAAATATCGATTGCTCTCCAACAGGTTTGCAGTCAAGCCCCTAGCAGTGGAAACCTCCGGTGTCTGTGGCCCTAGGGCTATCTCCTCAACTACCACCATAGGCGCTGAGCTGGGGTGCCGCAGGTGTGAGCCTCACGAGAGGGAATGACTTTTCCAGCGCATCTCCTTTACCATCCTCCGGGGAAACGCCTTCTCCATTCTGTCCGCCGGAGCCATGGGCGGCCAGCGCACGAGGTCCCATTTGCTCATGACAGTGAGAGTTGGGTAGGGCGAGAGAGATGGAGGCGATGACAGTGGGAGTTCAGACTTGGATCTACGTGCATATGTATGTTTACCATTATTATTATTATTATCGAGGGTCGGACGCCATGCTTTGCAGCAAAGAGTTACGGCCCTTTATGGTCTGAGTTCAAATCTCTCCGAGGTTAACTTTGCCTTTCATCCTTACGGGGTCGATAAAATAAAGTACCAGCAATACACTGGGTAATTGCTGGCCTTGTGCCAAACGTAGAAACAATTATTATTGATTTCTTTATTGGCCACAAGAGCTGACATCAAGAAATAAGTAAGTATGTCTCCAGGCCCTCACTGCCCTCTGCCAGCTAGGCACCAGTATCAGTGGAACATCCACCTCGGCGTTCTATAGAGGACTAGTGGAGGGGAAGAGCGACGACGTTCTCGGAGAGATCCTGGGCGTCGAAAAAGATCAGCTGTTTGCTCTCTTCCGGAGAACTTTCAGCCCAGGGCCTATGGATAACTTCCAAAAATCCCTGGCCTAGCAGTGGTGGGTGAATGTATTGAGAATGGTCCGAGTGAACGGGACCGCTCTCAATATACGCCTGTAGTTTGAGAAATGGAAAAACTTGAGAGAGGGCGCTGGCCCTGGTGGTCAAGGTGGCCGTGGTATTTTGTGTGGTTTTCGCCACGTGTAACCCTCGGAGGTTTCCCCCCTATTGGGGAATTTTTCATTGTTTCAATTTGATTTTTATTGTTTACATATGTTTATATATATATATATATATATATGTTTCTATGTCTTTTTTTTCTTCTTTTCTTATATAAAGATCTTTACACGCACAAAACCCAGATCGTACCGTCCTGTACCGTCCTATGCCGTCGTCTGTAATGTTTTTCTTGGTGTCAGCCCTTGTGGCCAATAAAGAAATCATTATTATTATTATTATTACAGTTGCATTTACCTTGCTTTATGTTCATACGAGTTATCACCAAGTCACAATTATTATTATTATTATTATTATTATTATTATATTTTTTTTAGTCTCAGTCATTGATGTTAGTTAACTGGAAAGTTTGTTGAAATGAATATCAAGCCACTACCTGCAGCCTCAGATATTCAGGACGTATCGGAGGGTTCTTGCTGTTCCCAGCAAGCATGCCTTTTGAAGCGTTCCAAAAAGCGTGAAGGGGCCAATTTTCGTTAACCATCCCTGGAAACTTTTGGAGATAGTCGCTAGTGCGCCTATGACAATCGGGATCACTTTGACTTCATGGCAGTTCCAAATCCTTTTCACCTCCCACTTTAAGTCCTGGTATCGGTTAATTTTCTCCCTCTCCTTCTCTTGCACTCTCGTGTCGAATGGGCAGGCTACATCCACAATCAGGCACGATCTTTTTTCTTTGTCCAAAACCACCAGGTCAGGTCTATTGTGTTCCAGTTTCTTGTCCGTCTGTATCCTAAACTCCCACAGCACCTTCACCTGATCGTTTTCTATCACCGACTCTGGCTTATGCTCACACCACTTCTCAGAATGTGGTAAATTGTTTACATTGCATAGGTGCCAGTGGATCACCCTGCCCATCACATCATGTCTCCAGCCCTTATAGTGAGTCTGGGCTAGGTGTTTACACTCGGATACAATGTGAGCCACAGTCTCCTCTCTCTCTCCACAGATCCTGCACAGTGGGCTAGCCTCCTCCTTGTAAATGTGGTGTTTCAACCACTTCGTTTTGAGGGCCTGCTCCTGCGCAGCCATTAACATTCCTTCTTTAGCCTTTTTAAGGTCTTCTCTTTTCAACCAGTTCCATGTCTGTGGATCTCTAAATTCAGTTTTCTCAAAGAAGGTACTATGAAGGGATTTTTCCTGAAGGCTGCTCTTCCTCCTTGATGTTATTTCCTCCTTGGACATCCCCTGGCCTATTGTCCTCTCCTTCAGTACAGTTCTGAGCATTGGCTCCTTACTATCAGTTACGTATTTGTGTAGGTTGTTTTTCTGCATCTGAACACAGTCCTCTATGCTGACAAGACCTTTTCCACCCTCAGATCTCCTTAAGTAGAGTCTATCGATATCACTCCTCTTGTGGAACAATAGCTTCCTAGTCTTCCTATCCATTTCTTTTTGTTCAACAACATTCCATCTCAGAATTCCCGCACTGTACCTAATAATAGACACAGCTCGGGAATTTACTGCACTTATGGCATTCCTACTGTTCAGATGTGACTTTAATACGCTCCTTACTCTCCGAAGGTATTCAGTTCTTATCAATTCCTTCATTTTTTTGTTCTTGATGTCATCAGCCTCCAGAACGCCCAAGTACTTGTATCCTTCCTCGGAGTCAATTTCCTTTATCATCTCACCTGTTGGTATCTGGATTCCATTATTATTATTATTATTGTTATTGTTATTCCTTGAATCTCAGTCATTGATGTTGGTTAACTGGAAAGTCCGTTGGATTGAATATCAAGCCACTACCTGCAGCCTCAGATATTCAGGACGTATCGGAGGGTTCTTGCCGTTCCAAGCAAGCATGCCTTTTGAAGCGTTCCAAAAAGCGTGAAGGGGCCGATTTTCTTTAACCATCCCTGGAAACCTTTGGAGATAGTCCCCAGTGCGCCTATGACAATCGGGATCACTTTGACTTCATGGCAGTTTCAAATCCTTTTCACCTCCCACTTTAAGTCCTGGTATCGGTTAATTTTCTCCCTCTCCTTCTCTTGCACTCTCGTGTCGAATGGGCAGGCTACATCCACAATCAGGCACGATCTTTTTTCTTTGTCCAAAACCACCAGGTCAGGTCTATTGTGTTCCAGTTTCTTGTCCGTCTGTATCCTAAACTCCCACAGCACCTTCACCTGATCGTTTTCTATCACCGACTCTGGCTTATGCTCACACCACTTCTCAGAATGTGGTAAATTGTTTACATTGCATAGGTGCCAGTGGATCACCCTGCCCATCACATCATGTCTCCAGCCCTTATAGTGAGTCTGGGCTAGGTGTTTACACTCGGATACAATGTGAGCCACAGTCTCCTCTCTCTCTCCACAGATCCTGCACAGTGGGCTAGCCTCCTCCTTGTAAATGTGGTGTTTCAACCACTTCGTTTTGAGGGCCTGCTCCTGCGCAGCCATTAACATTCCTTCTTTAGCCTTTTTAAGGTCTTCTCTTTTCAACCAGTTCCATGTCTGTGGATCTCTAAATTCAGTTTTCTCAAAGAAGGTACTATGAAGGGATTTTTCCTGAAGGCTGCTCTTTCTCCTTGATGTTATTTCCTCCTTGGACATCCCCTGGCCTATTGTCCTCTCCTTCAGTACAGTTCTGAGCATTGGCTCCTTACTATCAGTTACGTATTTGTGTAGGTTGTTTTTCTGCATCTGAACACAGTCCTCTATGCTGACAAGACCTTTTCCACCCTCAGATCTCCTTAAGTAGAGTCTATCGATATCACTCCTCTTGTGGAACAATAGCTTCCTAGTCTTCCTATCCATTTCTTTTTGTTCAACAACATTCCATCTCAGAATTCCCGCACTGTACCTAATAATAGACACAGCTCGGGAATTTACTGCACTTATGGCATTCCTACTGTTCAGATGTGACTTTAATACGCTCCTTACTCTCCGAAGGTATTCAGTTCTTATCAATTCCTTCATTTTTTTGTTCTTGATGTCATCAGCCTCCAGAACGCCCAAATACTTGTATCCTTCCTCGGAGTCAATTTCCTTTATCATCTCACCTGTTGGTATCTGGATTCCATTATTATTATTATTATTGTTATTGTTATTCCTTGAATCTCAGTCATTGATGTTGGTTAACTGGAAAGTCCGTTGGATTGAATATCAAGCCACTACCTGCAGCCTCAGATATTCAGGACGTATCGGAGGGTTCTTGCCGTTCCAAGCAAGCATGCCTTTTGAAGCGTTCCAAAAAGCGTGAAGGGGCCGATTTTCTTTAACCATCCCTGGAAACCTTTGGAGATAGTCCCCAGTGCGCCTATGACAATCGGGATCACTTTGACTTCATGGCAGTTTCAAATCCTTTTCACCTCCCACTTTAGGTCCTGGTATCGGTTAATTTTCTCCCTCTCCTTCTCTTGCACTCTCGTGTCGAACGGGCAGGCCACATCCACAATCAGGCACGATCTTTTTTCTTTGTCCACAACCACAAGGTCAGGTCTATTGTGTTCCAGTTTTTTGTCCGTCTGTATCCTAAAATCCCACAGCACCTTCACCTGACTGTTCTCCATCACCGCCTCTGGCCTATGCTCATACCATTTCTCAGAATGTGGTAGATTGTTTACTTTGCACAGGTGCCAGTGGATCACCCTGCCCATCACATCGTGTCTCCAGCCCTTATAGTGGGTCTGGGCTAGGTGTTTACACTCGGACACAATGTGAGCCACAGTCTCCTCTCTCTCTCCACAGATGATCCTGCACAGTGGGCTAGCCTCCTCCTTGTAGATATGGTGCTTCAACCACTTCGTTTTGAGGGCCTGCTCCTGCGCAGCCATTAGCATTCCTTCTGTAGCCTTTTTGAGGTCTCCTCTTCTCAACCAGTTCCATGTCTGTGGATCTCTAAATTCAGTTTTCTCAAAGAAGGTACTATGAAGGGATTTTCCCTTAAGGCTGCTCTTCCTCCTTGATGTTATTTCCTCCTTGGACATCCCCTGGCCTACTGTCCCCTCCTTCAGTACAGTTCTGAGCATTGGCTCCTTACTATAGGTCACGTATTTGTATAGGTTGTTTTTCTCCATCTGAACACAGTCCTCTATGCTGATAAGACCTCTTCCACCCTCAGATCTCCTTAGGTAGAGTCTATCGACATCACTCCTCTTGTGGAACATGTTGTAGATAGTCAATAGCTTCCTAGTCTTCCTATCCATTTCTTTTTGTTCAGCAACATTCCATCTCAGAATTCCCGCACTGTACCTAATAATAGACACAGCTCGGGAATTTACTGCGCTTATGGCATTTCTGCTGTTCAGATGTGACTTCAATACGCTCCTTACTCTCCGAATGTATTCAGTTCTTAACAATTCCTTCATTTTTTTGTTCTTTATGCCATCAGCCTCCAGAACGCCCAAATACTTGTATCCTTCCTCAGAGTCAATTTCCTTTATCATCTCACCTGTTGGTATCTGGATCCCGTTACTTCTGCTCAACCTACCCCTCCTCATCACAATGACTCCACATTTACCAATACCAAACTGCATACATATATCACTGCTGAAAATACGGACAGTGTCAACAAGCACATCCAACTCCTTCTCACTTTTCCCGAAGAGCTTAAGATCGTCCATGAAGAGGAGGTGATTGATGGTAAGCTCTCCCCTTCCCAACTTGTATCCTGCTCTCACTTTTCGCAGCATAATGGTCATTATTATTATTATTATTATTATTATTATTATTGGCGACCTACGTAGTAAATCGTATCATCGTGAGCTCCGCAAAGGTTTGTTATTTCCGTTTGTTAAAAATTGTCATTTATGGAAAATTTTATTGTTAACTGTTTATAAGCGCACATACATTGTTTTCCGAAAAGGACACCCAAAAAGATTGGGGCCTTGTCCCCAAAATTTAAACTTTTATTATTATCAAAAATTTCTTTGAAAATAAAAATGGCTAATTCACCTCTGCAACAAGCAGCTGAAAGCCTTCCTCACAAATTAACACCTCACACCGACACCACCATTGTAAATGTTACTACATTTGCCAACACAAAAAAAATATAAGCAGTAGCAATATTTTAAATTTGTCTCAGGCAGACATTCATTTCCCGCCATTACCAATGACTGCAGGTGTTAAAGCCTCCACCACCACCACCGCAACCCCCCCCCCCCCACCAGAAACAAAAGAAGAAAAAAATAAATTAACTCGTGATGTCGAAATGAAATCAAGCAAAATGGACTCTTCCCCACCAAAGACGACTGACGTCACCAACACCACAACTGAAACTAAAATTAATATTAACACAAATAACGATAGCAACAAAAACAACAATGACATTATAAAACCGACCCTCAGTTTCGCCAGAGTAGCAAAACAGTTCGAAGCATTTACGGTAACTCAGGAGGATTTAGAAAATGCCAAACAAATGGTAAAGAAAGATGGGTACAGGGTCAGCCTCACCCCCCACCTAATAAAATGGAGCATCGGCGCCTATGCACCGTGTCGTATAGAACAATAAATGTAAAATCGCGCCGAGTGGAACGGGCATCCGAGTCCCAAATACAAAAAGCTTTGGGACATGTGTGGGCAAGAAAAACCCACATCAGACGTGGGCAAAAGTATGGAACCGTGGACGTGTTCTTTGAAACACCAGAGGAGGCTAGGGAACACTCCATGACCCCATTAAGAAGTGACGACTTCACACTCGTCCCAAGCTATTGTGGCCAGAGACTCGTAAAGATCAGGGTGACCCACGTTCCACCGGCCATCGAAATTCCCTGGCTAATAGCGGCTGTCCTCGCCGGCATCGAAGCCAACGCGAAAATAATAGCAATAGCAAAAGAAAAGCAGGAGAACTGGTCCGGATCTGGGATGGAGCTCCTGATCCAAGCGGACCAAAAAAGCATTGAGGAGATCCCAGATGTTATAGACCTCACTGACGGCAGCCACCTCACGGTAATTGTCGAGGGCAGAAGACCTATGTGTGTCGTTTGAGGTGAAGGAACCCACCTAAGGGCTTTCTGCCCTCAGGTTAAAAGGTTGAGGCCACCTCTCCTACCCACCCCAGTGACATAACCATCAACACCACCAGTAGCAGAGATGGCAGCAACAACTGTAGCAGCAACAGCAGAAGCAACTATAACAGCAACAACCCCAGCAACAGTAGCAAAACCAACACCACTACCACCACCAGCAAAACCAACACCACCACCACCCAACGCTTCAGAACTAGCACCAGCGCCTACACCATCCACACGCCACAACCAAAACTAACGGCTGTGGAGGATTCTCCACTCCCCGGCCTATCACAACTGGAGACAGATTGTGACGACGAGGAGTGGGAAACGATATGCGGAAAAAAAAAAGAAACCAAAAAAGAAAAAATTCTCTTCTTTCCCCCTCCCAAAACAAAATACAGAGGGAAACAAATAAATTAAGAAACAAAAAAGTTAGGACAGATATGCCACCATCCACACCAGCATCACCAACCCCATCAACCCAAACACCAACACCATCACCATCATTAACCCCAACACCACCATCACCTACACCACAAAAGTCACCAAAATGCGAAACAGAAACAAACCCACAACAAACGCAAACAAAACTAAACAACCAAAACGATACACACTACACAGCATTAAATTTGAACAACAAGCAATTATTACACTACATCCAACACAACACCAGCATCACAGAAAAAGACTACACAACAACCCCAAAATTCACACCACCTCCACACATACAAATCACTCGCATCACACAGAAAACGTACATGACACTAAAACAAAAATTCCCCAAAGACATCGGAGACTTACGACAAGCACTCTCCAGGAGGATTTATAAGGACATCCTTCCTGAGGAGGCCACAAGCAGTGAAAAGGATGGAAAAACCGTCCTTCCCCTACGAGAAGTAAGGTAAGTGGTCTTTCCCATCTTTTCCACTCCTTTTCAACATGACCTCACTCAGAATAGGCAGCATAAATGCGCGTGGCTTGGGGTCGTCATGGAAGCAGGGCCACCTGCTCAACGACCTCAGGTCACTAAACATAGATGTAGTGGCCATTAGCGAGACCAGAATCTCCGAAGCACAGGCTTTCGCACCGATCTTCGGCGGCTACGATGTGTACGCATCTCCCAGCCGTCCGGGATCGGGGGGAGGAGTTGCTGTGCTTTTTCGGAGAGTTTTGGATATTGCCATACGGGCCATCTTCCTGGACCCAGAAGGTAAGTTGGTGGTGCTGGACGTGACCAGCGGAGACGGGCAAGCTTTCAGGTTAGTGGCCGTCTATGCCCCAACAGGAGCAGGGCGGCCTGATTTCTTCCGGCGTCTGGAGACCTTTCTTGGAACGTCCTGCTCTTTAGTGTTAGTGGGCGACTGGAACGGGATCTTAGATGCACGCTGGGATTGTGTGGGATTAGTGGATAGGGAAGGAGGGTGCAAGAGTCTCACCAACCTGCTCAGGCGTTTTGAACTGTCTGACAGGTACCGAATGGATTTCCCGAATGTACCAATGTGGACTTGGACAAATCGCATAGGGTCATCCAGATCATATCTAGATAGAGTATTTTGTAGGGAAATAGATAGGTCTAGCATAGGCTGTCCACAATTCAAGATAGTCAGCTACACGGACCACAAATTCGTGATCTGTGTGCTTGACTTAGATAGGCTTCATAGACGAGGACCCGGCTACTGGAAGCTAAACGCGTCCTTACCAGCGCGCAAGGCCTACAGAGACCGGATTAGCGAACTAGTTAAGCGGGCGTTGACGGGGGCCATCGTCAACAACAAGTGGTGGTTTGCTCTGAAAAGAGCAATTAGAATAGAGTCCATTAGGTTTAGTAAGACTTTAGCAATAGAGAAAAATAGAGCAGAGGGAGAACTAGTTAGAAAATTAGATGAGGCGCTTAGCAAAGTCATCGCGACCGACGTACTTGCGGCGAAATTGGCCCTTGACCAATTCTTCAATGCAAAGCACGAAGGCTGCGTTGTCAGAGCTAGGTTGCGTGCTCTCAGACACGAGGGGACGAAAGCCGTTCAATGGGCCCGAGTGGCGGAGGCGCGTCGTGGCAACGAAGCCACGATCCGGTCTTTGGTGGACCACGACGGGTGCATGCTACTCGATCCCGGGCAAATGTGTGAAGCTTTTCAGCGACACTTCGCTCAACTGTTCGGGGGCAGTGACGGGCCGGATAGAGGGATGGACTTTAGTGTCTACCTCGACGGACTGCCGCGGCTTTCGTCCACTGAGGCGGAGTGTTGTGAAAAGCCGATAACAACCGCTGAAGTACGGGATGCAATGACTAGTTGCACAGGGGTAAATCGCCTGGTTTGGATGGTCTGCCCTATGAACTTTACGTACAAATGCCAAACTTGTTCAGAGGCCTCTTGGCGGACGTCTACTGCAACTGGCAACAGAACGGGAGAATTCCCAGCTCTGTGAGCCGAGGAGCGGTGGCGCTGCTGAGAAAGGATCCGAACAAGGGGGATAACATAGATCATTTTAGGCCCATAACTCTGCTAAACACAGAGTTCAAGATTTTGGCCAAGGTGCTAGCAAAGAGGTTGGCGCTTGTCGTTGGTGGTCTGGTGGGAGAGGCACAGACATGCGCCATTCCCGACAGATCCATCCACGACAACCTCCACCTCATGCGATACATCGTAGAGAGGGTAGCTAGGGAACCTGGCACGGGTGGCTCTTTGATCAATTTAGATCAGTCGAAAGCCTTCGATAGGGTCGACCATCGTTACCTAGCGGCAGTCCTGAGGGCGGCTGGCTTTGGGCCCGTCTTCAGAGGCTGGATCGCTGCCATGCACAGCGACATCTGCTCTGTAGTGAGAGTGAACGGTCACCTTTCGGAACCGTTCAACATCATGCGCTCGGTCCGCCAAGGATGTCCCCTCTCGTCCCTATTGTACGTATTGACTCTCGAGCCATTACTGCACAAACTGGAGACGTTGAGGGGGGTCTCGCGCTAACTAGGATACGGAAGATCCGTGTCAGCATATGCGGACGATGTCACCGTAGTGGTGTCGAACGCCAACCACATTGAGGCGATCGGCACTACACTAAGAGAATACGAAGCGGTGACAGGAGCAATGATCAACCAGGAAAAGTCAGTGGGCCTGCAGCTCGGCACCTGGAGAGGCAGGTCCATGCCGTCCAACAGCGTCGTCGGGCGCTGGACGGACGGACCGGTTAAATTGCTAGGGGTCTGGTTCGGTCCAGACCTCCAGACGGACAAAAACTGGGACGAGGTGACGAGCAGGGTGGCTTCTCTCACCCAGAAATGGGCCGAGAGGAAGCTATCCCTGAAAGGTCGAGCGGAGGTGGCTAACGCGTAGATCGCGTCTGTCATCTGCTACCGCCTGACCGTCGTACCTTGTCCTAAGCCCCTCCTGACTGCGCTGGAGCGTTTGCTCTTTAGCTTCTTGTGGAAGGGACGCGCTCCGATGGTCAGGCGGTCCATCTGCTGTCAACACCCGCTACGTGGAGGGCTGGGCATGCCGTGGCTGATGATGCGCAGACACGCGTTCAGGCTACGACATCTCCACCTCTTCCTCGACGGTGATCAGGTGTGGTCGCCGTTTGCTAGACACGTTTTTCCCCAGCTCGTCTCCTTGACGGAGCTGCAGTCCTGGGTCAAGCGAAGACCGAGGGGGAGCGCTTGGAGACTGGAATGTCTTCAGGCGCTCACAGCCCTCGACCAATCGGGCAATGTGATCGGTGGAAACTCCACCTTGGCGTTCTATAGGGGATTAGTGGAGGGGAAGAGCGACGACGTACTTGGAGAAACTCTAGGCGTCGACGAAAATCAACTAGCCAATCTCTTCGGAAGGACTTTCGGGCCGGGGCCTATGGACAACTTCCAGAAATCCCTGGCCTGGCAGTGCTACCGAGGGGCTTTGCCAGTTCGGGATAAACTCTACAGGCATGGAGGTGCCGTCAGCCGGGCATGTCCGAGATGCGCTCAGGGCGATGGAACTGTCCTGCACGCACTCGTCCAGTGTTCAGCATTGCTGACTTGTGGGTTTATGTCGAACACCTGCTGTCACGTGTAGGACGGATCCAGCTATCAGCTGAGTCCATCGTGAGGATTGCCCCGCCCCCTTCCTTTAGCCTGGAAGGGCAGGCAGTTTTTATCTGTCTGGTGGCCATGGCCAAATAGATAGTGTGGTGGACACGTTTGAAAGGGCTGAAGACGAGCACTTACCTCTTCGGCGATGCCCTGATTAACTTTTTCAAATTTCATTTGAAAAGGAAAATCAGGGTAGAGAGGGAAGTGCTCTCTTCCCAGCATTTTGTTGAAAGATGGGTGAGAGAAGCAAGTATGGCCCGAATGAATGGGCCTTCTCTGAGTATGTGTCTGTAAATTAAAGGTGGAAAACTGGGAGAGGGCACTTGCCCTGGTGGTCAGGGCCACTGTGGTCTTTTAATGGGCTTTCTCCACAAATGTCCCTCGGAAGTCTCCCCCCTATTGGGGAATTTTTCTTTGTTATTTTATTTCAACCTCTGTTTTTTTTTACACGCAGAAATGCCCATTTGTACCGTCCTGTATTGTCCTGTATTGTCCTGTACTGTCCTTAATGTCTACTTTATGTAAACCCTTGTGGTTAATAAAGAAAACATTATTATTATTATTATTATTATTATTATTATTATTATTATTATTATTATTATTATTATTGTTATTGTTGTTATTCCTTGAATCTCAGTCATTGATGTTGGTTAACTGGAAAGTCCGTTGGAATGAATATCAAGCCACTACCTGCAGCCTCAGATATTCAGGACGTATCGGAGGGTTCTTGCTGTTCCCAGCAAGCATGCCTTTTGAAGCGTTCCAAAAAGCGTGAAGGGGCCGATTTTCTTTAACCATCCCTGGAATCTTTTGGAGATAGTCCCCAGTGCGCCTATGACAATCGGGATCACTTTGACTTCATGGCAGTTCCAAATCCTTTTCACCTCCCACTTTAGGTCCTGGTATTGGTTAATTTTCTCCCTCTCCTTCTCTTGCACTCTCGTGTCGAAAGGGCAGGCCACATCCACAATCAGACACGATCTTTTTTCTTTGTCCACAACCACCAGGTCAGGTCTATTGTGTTCCAGTTTTTTGTCTGTCTGTATCCTAAAATCCCACAGCACCTTCACCTGATTGTTCTCCATCACCGCCTCTGGCCTATGCTCTTACCATTTCTCAGAATGTGGTAAATTGTTTACTTTGCACAGGTGCCAGTGGATCACCCTGCCCATCACATCGTGTCTCCAGCCCTTATAGTGGGTCTGGGCTAGGTGTTTACACTCGGACACAATGTGAGCCACAGTCTCCTCTCTCTCTCCACAGATCCTGCGCAGTGGGCTAGCCTCCTCCTTGTAAATATGGTGCTTCAACCACTTCGTTTTGAGGGCCTGCTCCTGCGCAGCCATTAGCATTCCTTCTGTAGCCTTTTTGAGGTCTCCTCTTCTCAACCAGTTCCATGTCTGTGGATCTCTAAATTCAGTTTTCTCAAAGAAGGTACTATGAAGGGATTTTCCCTTAAGGCTGCTCTTTCTCCTTGATGTTATTTCCTCCTTGGACATCCCCTGGCCTACTGTCCCCTCCTTCAGTACAGTTCTGAGCATTGGTCACGTATTTGTATAGGTTGTTTTTCTCCATCTGAACACAGTCCTCTATGCTGATAAGACCTCTTCCACCCTCAGATCTCCTTAGGTAGAGTCTATCGACATCACTCCTCTTGTGGATCATGTTGTAGATAGTCAATAGCTTCCTAGTCTTCCTATCCATTTCTTTTTGTTCAGCAACATTCCATCTCAGAATTCCCGCACTGTACCAAATAATAGACACAGATCCCGTTACTTCTGCTCAACCTACCCCTCCTCATCACAATGACTCCACATTTACTAATACCAAACTGCATACATATATCACTGCTGAAAATACGGACAGTGTCAACAAGCACATCCAACTCCTTCTCACTTTTCCCGAAGAGCTTAAGATCGTCCATGAAGAGGAGGTGATTGATGGTAAGCTCTCCCATTCCCAACTTGTATCCTGCTCTCACTTTTCGCAGCATAATGGTCAAGGGCATCAGGGCAAGGACAAACAACAGAGGGGACAGGCTATCTCCCTGGAAGATACCTCTCTTGATCTTCACGCTTCCCAAGGATACTCCAGTTGATGTCAACTCTGTCTCCCAGGACCCCATACTCCTGCACAGCAACTGTCTGATGTTATCTGCCACCCTGAAGATCTCCAGGCTTTTGGTGATCCAAGAATGAGGCACCATGTCAAATGCCTTTCTGTAGTCTATCCATCCCATGGCAAGATCAGTGTGTCTCCTCCTGCAATTCCCCATTACCATCTTATCAATAAGTAACTGGTCCTTTTTTACCACGTGACTTCTTTCGGCATCCTTTCTGTTCGTCCGGTAACAAGTTGTTTGTGTGGAGGTGATGGTAGATTTCCTCAAACACAATGCTCGTCAACAGTTTCCACATTACGGACAGACATGTGATAGGTCTATAGTTGGTAACATCATTACCCTTGATTCGGTCTTTCATTATCAGAACTGTGGTACCTTTTGTCAACCATTCTGGCACCTCACCCGACACCAAGCAGTCATTGAACAAGGCCGTCAGCTTCGGGTGGAGGGATGTTAAATTTTTAATCCAATACCCCTGCACACCATCTGGGCCTGGTGATTTCCAGTTGGTTAGTTTTTTGGCCTGCCCCTTAAGAGTTTCAACTGTGATACTCAAATCAGTTTGTTGGTGTACCTGCTCACCGATCTCCCTCTGTACTGTCTCAATCCACCCTGCCTGGACATTATGTCTAACATCCTGCTCCCATATTCCTCTCCAGAATGTTTTAGTTTGCTCCGCCCCAGGGATCAAGTCGTTGCCTCTTTCTTTCCCCTCAAGCTGTCCAAACAGCATCTTCTGGTTGTTGTCGAACATGCGGTTCTGTTTATACTGGCTGACTCTGTTCTCGTATCGCCTGATTTTGGCACTCTTTGCTACAATGCGTTGCTTCAGTTCCTCTATGATAATATTTAGCTTTTTCCTCCTAGTTTTGTACTTTATTTCCAGTCTATTTTTAGTGCCTATGTTTTTTAGTGTCCCATTCAGTAGTGACTCAAGCTTTCCTATGTCATTTCTCATTTCCCCGATTTGCCCACTCAGTCGTTTCTTCCACGACGGCTCTGCTCTTTCTTGTCTGTTGTTTCCTCTCGCTTTTATACCAAGTAGTTTCCTCACCGTATTTGCTGTTGCCTTGAGGATATTGTTGCACTGGTGAAGGCTCCTCGCCTCAAGGTATGGGATGACTTTGTTTACCTTAGCTGTTGTTTCTTTTAACTTTTTACTGTCTACAAATCTTAGGTTCATGGGTCTCCCACTATCATTGTTCAATTCATCTACCACTAAATTTAGGATGTCAACCGAATCTTGTCCTAGCCCGTCAGCATTCATCTCCTCAGTGGCCGTATCTCTGTTCCAGGTATTATTTATGTCAGTATTCAGATCATTGTCTGCTTCGGGTGGTTCCTCCGTTCTCAGGACTTCTTCACCTTCATTTCCCACTGGCTCGCTTGTCTGGCATACTACACCCGCCATCTCCAAGCCATTCTCTCTGCTCAGTTCCTCCAGTTCCAGCTCGCTTATCCACCCATTAGTTCTTATTACCCGAGCCTGCCCGGCCAATTTTTGTTCATCTAATTTAAATAGACCAATCTCGTTCCAGATGTTATGCATCCGTCTCCTGTAGCCCCTCTCCTTGGGGTTACTTTTCAGGTAACATTGCATAACAGTTCTATTCAATTCTTTCGTCCAGTTGGTTCTGGCCCCTTTCCTTCTTCTTCTTCCTCCAACATCAGCAGTATTTGGTTGACAGTCAGGTTCCTGCTGCTGAGCCAGGGGGCACCTGTTGGGTGAGAGTCTGTCACATGACGTTCTAGTCTCCATTTCACCGTTATTCGAACTGTTTATGTTCGATATTTAAACACTCTTATCGAGGATTGGCGAATGTATGGTTACATAGCCATCTGTGGATTCGCCGTTCCACTTGGCCCTTGTGTGGCATTATCACCACGCTGTATACGAACACACATAAACAAACAAACACACAGGCAGAAAGGGCCCCAAAAATGAATAAGCATAAGTTTCATTGTAATGTAGTGTTCGAATGTCTGACTTAGTTTTTGTTTTTTTAGTTTTAGTTTTTCCCCCCTCTTCTCTGTCCGTCCGCCTGCTTCTCTCTTCATTCTTATTTTCTTTACGTTTTTTGTTTTTTTTTGTTTTTGTTTTTCTCTGTTTGTTTTTCTCGTTTTTTGCTGTTGTTGCTGTGCTGCTTTGGTTTTGTTGTTTGTTTTCTTTCTTTTTTCTTTTGAGTCTATCTATATATTTTGATGCCTTCCTCTTTTTTAGTAGTAGGAATTCTATAATGTGGTGGCAGCAGCCAGCTGAGTGAAGTGGCTGACTGGCGGCGGTAGCGATACTGAGACAGTGGTGGTGGTGATGTCGATACCGAGGCAGTGGTGGTGAGTGAAGGAGTGAAGAGTGGTGGCGGCGGTGATGGGATAGTGGTGGTAATGATGTCAGTAGTGAGCGGTGGTGGTGTAATTGCCGTTATCTGGCTGTTGTGTTTAGTGTACACAGGTGATGAGGTGGGTGGTGTATCTAGTTTCTGGTGTTGGTGAGTTTGGCTGTTCTATATAGTGTATCTAGTTTCTGGTGTTGGTGAGTTTGGCTGTTCTATATAGTGAAGACAGAGGAGAGGAGGGGGGGGGGGGGGTTCTTCTTCCATTTATAGCCATTTTCTTTTTTGGATATACAGTGTACAATACAAAGTTGAATATTTGAATATTTGACCCTTATAACAATATATTTTGGGTCCGAATTTTGTGGGGCTCAAGCCGGGTGCTTTACGTAGCATTTGTACTAAGAGTTGTTATTTCACAAATGATTTAAATATTATTATTATTATTATTATTATTATTATTATTATTATTATTATTATTATTATTATTATTATTATTATTATTATTATTATTATTATTATTATTATTATTATTATTATTCTTTGAGTCTCAGTCATTGATGTTAGTTAACTGGAAAGTTTGTTGAAATGAATATCAAGCCACTACCTGCAGCCTCAGATATTCAGGACGTATCGGATGGTTCTTGCTGTTCCCAGCAAGCATGCCTTTTGAAGCGTTCCAAAAAGCGTGAAGGGGCCAATTTTCTTTAACCATCCCTGGAAACTTTTTGAGATAGTCCCTAGTGCGCCTATGACAATCGGGATCACTTTGACTTCATGGCAGTTCCAAATCCTTTTTACCTCCCACTTTAAGTCCTGGTATCGGTTAATTTTCTCCCTCTCCTTCTCTTGCTCTCTCGTGTCGAATGGGCAGGTCACATCCACAATCAGACACGATCTTTTTTCTTTGTCCACAACCACCAGGTCAGGTCTATTGTGTTCCAGTTTCTTGTCCGTCTGTATCCTAAACTCCCACAGCACCTTCACCTGATCGTTTTCTATCAACGACTCTGGCTTATGCTCATACCACTTCTAAGAATGTGGTAAATTATTATTATTATTATTATTACAGTTGCATTTATCTTGCTTTATGTTCATACGAGTTATCACCAAGTCACAACCAGTGACCTCAAGAGACAACAAGGTCCGCCATGTTCAAGAAAGAACATACATATTCACACATGCATCTTTAGTGTTTAGACTTGTGATGTACTTATATTGACAGAATCTTCCTTAGTATATGGGCAGTTCCCATTAGTACTATCTTTTGTATTTCTCCTATACGCGGGTTTCCTGGTATTTGCGATATGTAATCATTAGACCCCTTAGGTATCATTCCCAGAGCGCCTACAACCACTGGTATTGTTTTAGTTCTCAATTTCCACATTTTTCCAATTTCTATCTCCAGGTCCTTATACTTGCTCAATTTTTCAAATGTTTTTATAGATACATTCTTGTCTATTGGAACAGACATATCAATTAGCAGGCATACCCTCTTTTGAAAGTCTTTCAATATTATATCAGGTCTGTTTGCATCTATTTTTCGGTCTGTTTGTATGCTAAAGTTCCACAAGATTGAGATGTGATCTTTTTCAAGTATGGGAGGTGGTTGATGCTCCCACCAATTATTTTGATGGGGCAGGTCAAAATGCTTACACATTATCCAATGTATGTATTGTGCAGCTCTGTCATGCCTGTTTAGGTATTCGGTTGGAGCTATAGGACTGCACATTGAAATTATATGGTCAATGGTCTCTGGTTGTTTTTTGCATACACGGCATAATGGGCTGCACCCATTTTTTATTATGTTGGCTTGGTAATTTTTTGTTGGCAGACACTGATCTTGTGCCGATACAATCAGTCCTTCAGTCTCCGATTTCAGTCCAGATGATGCCAACCACTGATGGGTTAAAGTTTTGTCAACATCAGGATTGTTAGCTGGTTCTGGGTATTTTCCATACAGAGGCTTTTCTTGCCATTTCTTAGCCAGTTTCTGTAGCAGTTCTTTCTTTGCAGTTACTTTTACCTGCTTTGCTTTTTCTGTTTTTATTATTATTATTATTATTATTATTGGGGATCGTACTGGGGTCGATTTAATCGACTTTCCCCTTTCCCCAGATTACTGGCCTTGTGCCTATACTACAATTCATTGGATTGGCAGTATCGGTAGAGGGTCGGACGCCATGCTTTGACGCTGAGAGTTACGACCCTTGCCGTTCTGAGTCCAAATCCCTCCGAGTTTAACTTTGCCTTTCATCATTACGGGGTCGATAAAATAAAGTACCAGTAATGCACTGGTGAAATTGCCGGCCTCGTGCTAAAAGTAGGAAAATTATTATTATTATTGTTAACTCCCTTAAGTTTACAGTTATCATTGAAATATATGCAACAGCAATTGTATAATAAATAAATGAAGTAAATTCTATCCTGCTGACTTGTATATCTTTATATTTATATTCCGGATTAAGCAGATCTACTTGTATACTTCATTGAATGTTCTATTATGTATACAATAGTATTGGTGATTAACTAGCACATATTTTAGTATTAAAGCACACAGTTCACACTGTGGGGTGGTCATCTAGGTGTCACGACAAAAAAGCACCCTCACACACTGTGAATGTGGTTGGCGTTAGGAAGGGCATCCAGTCATAGAAAGCAAACCTTATGCGCGCGCGCGCGCATGTGTGTGTACATATTGATAAAATATAACTGTCAGAATTATTAAAACACTGTTTATCATTTCGATAAAATAATACAAAACATTGTTTATAATTTAAATCTAGTGCTTTAACTAAAGTCTTGTGAAAGACAAAGTGGTAGATTCAAGTTATAAACAATGTTTTATTACCTTATTTATACAAGACTCTGGAATCGATTCCAGAGGCATGTTCGATAATTAATAGATCGTTCCTCGAGCTAATCGACAGTGAAACATATGTAATATGTTATTAAATATGTTATGATGCAACATTGGTTCTTTGAACCTTTATTCTTATAGTATTATACTCTGCCCTGCGCGACCGTGGAGTGCTCACCCGGCATACCGACTACGGACTCAATTTTCTTGTACATATACACCTATATATATATATATATATATATATATATATATATATATATATATATATATATATATATATATATATATATATATACATATATAAACAATGAGTTAATTGGTTTGTTGATTATTCAACAAAGTTTATTTTACAACAGATTAGAAGCACTCAACGGTATTTATCCGGAGTATCATAATATCAATAATATTAATAAATGGAAATATCTTTATAAAACCATATTTATTTTAGTATGCTTTCGTCAGATAAAATACAATAATTGGTGTAAAGATATCTTCATGTGAACTTCATGTTAGAAATATTTATTATTATCAAATTTATACACAGAAATATTTATTACTATCAAAATTTATACATAGAAATATTTATCTATTTATTATTATCAAAACCATATTTACTATATGGTGCTCTGAAATCTTATAGACATTTTTACTTATATTATAATATAAATTATAATTAATTATTAGGTTAAACATTAGATAAAACATATATTTTTAAATATCTATAGTATATATCCCTTAAATTACTAAACACTAGAGTTATCTTCCCCATAAAAAAGTTTTTGTTTGCAATTCACATATACGATACATTCAAACTTACATAAATGTTTAAATTTATATTACTAAACTTATACAATAATAGATTATGCATAATACTATACATCGTTACTTAAAAAATATAATTACTTTCACACTCTTAAAGTATACTTAAAAAAATGTATATATATATTATCACTTATAATTCTATGTCTATACTTAAATAATGGTTTCTTATTTAGGCACAAGGCCAGCAATTTGGGGGGGGGTGTCGATGAAAGTGACGCCAGTGCGTGACTGGGACTTTATTTTATCGACCCCGTAAGGATGAAAGGCAAAGTTAACCTCGGCGGGATTTGAACTCAGATCATAAAGGGCCGTAACTCTGCGGCAAAGCATGGCGTCCGACCCTCTGCCGATACTGCCAATCCACCGCCTTATATATATATACTTAAATAATAAACTCTATCACATCACCGAAGACTGCATTTTATTCACAGTTGAATAAATAACATTACAAATCGTTTGCAATTCTTTCAGAATGAAAATATAAACAGAGCATATAAATAAATTTACAGTAGAATAACATAACAAATATGTTTTAAATATATACATAAATAACATTACAAATGCTTAGATTACATTATAAATAATCAAATCCCGCTGAGGTCAACTTTGCCTTTCATCCTTAAGGGATCGATAAAATAAAGTACCAGTAATGTACTGGGATAATTGCTGGCCTTGGGCCAACAATAGAAACAATTATAAATATAATATTAAAGAAAATGTAAAGGAAGGGGTGAACAACGAAGCCAACACCAGAGCAAAAGACAGCAACGTCGCGAGGAGTACTGGGCAACCTCTCTAATAATTTTTGAGGCAAGCCAGCACATTCGCAGCGTTGCCTCGGGTGATGGCGAGGCTGATGCGCTGAAACAGCCAAGCACCCTAATAAGATTCGCCAGTCACCTCTGTTAGGCGAGCCGCCAGCGAAGAGAGGAACCTCGCAGTCAGCGGCCCCCCGACTCCCCCAAACGTCTCGAAAGCCACAGGCTGAAAAATGTAGCTGGCCGACAGATCAGAGTATTTGAGGGTCTTACTCCGCTCGGCTGCAGAAACTGTGGCTCTCGTCCTAACCGCAGCATCCAGGATGGGGGAAAGAGCAAAAGAGTCACTAACAGTGACGTCCCAGACAAGCCACCTGCTTCTCGACCAGGGGCACAAGGTATGGCCGTCAGGTCTTTTGCCGTCACTTCTGGATAACCCAGATGGTTCCAAGACTGAGAGGATGTTCGCCCGGGCCAAAATTCACGCATAATCATTTATGTACTAAATAATTTTTTTTAATAATGTCTTATACTACAATACATTATATTTATAACTGCACTCATCATAATATTAACATATATGCGTAAAATATATACAATAGTATATATAAATACAGGGTATCTTTCACATATTACATTTCTTTAATAAATTAATTGTTTCTACTTTACACACAAGGCCAGCAATTACCCAGTGCATTACTGGTACTTTATTTTATCGACCCCGTAAGGATGAAAGGCAAAGTCAACCTTGGCGGGATTTGAACTCTTCTCAATTTAATACAATGCATTATAATTCTCACCTAAATATTATAAATACTTATTTCCATAGTCTTAAAATATATTAAAAAATTAAATAAATAAATAAATATAATTATATCATTCTTTCTATACCCATGTAAATATGTTTGGGTTTATATATGCATATTTCTATAAATAATTCTAAAATAACTCTACAATACTTTTGGGTGTATATATGTATATTTCTATAAATAATTCTAAAATAACTCTACAATATTTTTTCAAATTTAATAGCAAACTCTTAAAAAAAAAAAAATTAGATAAATATTTAAAAACTATCTAGCGTCTCAACTTAACGGATCTTTTCAGTTTTAACGTTATCGTCATAGGCATATTTCCCCTGAGTTTTGAAAAATGATATTTACTATCTTCACACAACTTATAACATGAAGTTCACATGAAGAAATGTCACTATCTTTGCACCAATTGTTATTATAATATTTTATCTGATGAAAGCGTACTTAAATATTAGTACCCTTGAAATACGTATAATAAAATAAATATGGTTTTGTAAAGATATTTTCCATTTATTAATATTATATATATATATATATATATATATATATAAACTAAATTTGTTGAATAACCAACAAATTAAATAACTCATTGCTTATATATATATATAAGCAATGAGTTATTTAATTTGTTGATTATTCAACAAATTTAGAACAAGATTCTTCAGGAGTATAATATCAATAATATTAATAAACGGAAGCTATCTTTATAAAACCATATTTATTTTATTAGATATATTTCAAGGGTACCAAAACTTTTGGTACGCTCTCAGCTAAAATATAAAAGTTGTTTTACAGATAGTGACATATTCAAAACAAGAACTTATCGTTTTGCGTTCTACGCAGAGATAGTTTCCATTTATTAATAATAGTGATATATATATATATAGAATGGAAAACGAAGAATCAGTGATGCAGCATCGGAACTCAATTTATTGCGTATTACAATTGTTTCCTCGGCGAACAGCTCGAGGTGCGATCTGTGTGTGGATCGAACCTGACTCTGGATTCGCAGGTTTCTCAGACACATCTATTGATTTCGGAGCAGAACCCGAGAAAGAAGATTTTCCCCGAAATCATACTCTGCTCCGTAGGAGCATAGAGTGCTCAACCGGCATACCGCCTATGGAAGCATCTTAGCTACCATTAGGCACACACACACACACACACACACACACACATATATATATATATATATATACATATATATATATATATATATATATATATATATATATATATATATATATATATATATATATAGAGAGAGAGAGAGAGAGAGAGAGAGAGAGAGAGAGAGAGAGAGAGATAAAGATTATATATAAATATATAAATTGATATATATGACCAAGCTATAACAGTTATTCCACGGTTACTAGCTAGCTTAGGTATGTCACAGTCTATATTTTTATTTACATCTCTAGACATAAGTCCCATGATCTGTTTGAAAGGAGGGTTGTGATTGAAGAAATAAGCCCTCGTATCAAGACGTGGATTTGCCCAGGCTTTTAAAGGATATTCCACTTTTGCAATATATAACAGGAACATCTTGGATCCATTTTCTTTAATAGCTGCCACCACGCAAAAAAGTTAATCGTCAAAGAGCGGAAGATCGTACAGACACCGAGACAATAACTTTGGATACCACTGATTCCATGAAAAGCTTCATAGACTACAGGGCATCTCAAATTCGTCTGTACAGTCACTCCTCGTTGTGATAACCCTTTTAGATACTTTCCATCTCTCCCTCTGTTGCCATTCACTCTTGACTACAGAATATTTTCTTCAAGCATCACACATTAGATAGTTCACCCAACATTATGTTATTCATACAGTCCTTTATGGTCTGAGTTCAAATCTCACCGAGGTTAACTTTGCCTGTCATCCTTACGGGGGTCGATAAAATAAAGTACCACTAATACACTGGGATAATTGCTGGCCTTGTGCCAGAAGTAGAAACAATTATGTTATTCATTTAACATTACTTATAAAATTCCATTTAGTTTAGTGATGACATATATACACTTTTCTAAGATCTTGCCATAGTTACCTCCCTTAAACATTTAAAACAGGATAATTTTACAGCTGTACTAAATTACCCCCTTGATCCCATCGTTTAAGACATTTTTTTATGTATGTTTGTTATTTCTATCCGTTATTCTTTCACTCTCTTTCCCAAGACTCTTTTACACATGAAAGAACAAAGTCCCATCATTCTAATATGGCGTTAAATATAAAGGATATGAGATCTAACATTTTTAGCGAATATTTTATACCGACTGTCATCATAACTTAGTGTAATAAAAATCTTTATATATATAACTAATAGTTTTTGTATCCCTGTGTTTGATATATATATATATATATATATATATATATATATGCAAAAGTTTTATTTAAAATTGTTGGGTTACAACGGGTAAATATTTTATAACTGATATAAAGCACTCAACAAGTTTTGGAGTACATATACGATATTAAACAAATGGAAACTATATTTATATATATATGGAAACTATATTTATAAAACCATATTTATTTCACTATACATATTTCAGGGATACCATATTAAAAATATGGCATGCCTTCTTCAGATAAAATACAATATATAAGCAGTTTTATAAATAAATTTGACGTACCATAAATATTGATCAACATATATATATATATTCATTTAATTTATTAATTTATTGATATTTTATTTGAGTGACCCGAATCTTCCTGGTCGTTCTTTTTCGGCTGCACGGGTGATTTTAGGCATGATCTCTGTGTGTTGGTATTTTAACGATAGTTATAGCTCTGGTTTTCCAAACTATTGAGCCCTCTGCCACACATGTCGGATATTGGTTATCGTGATTTCGTGGTCCGATATTCCGACTCTCGATCATTCTACTGTATTTAGCTCCAGTCTTTAGCTATTGACCAGTTAATTTTATTGATTTTTTGTTGAACTTATTGACTGATGAATAGCTCTTGTTTATTTTAACACGTCTGTTGAGCACTCTGATTCGATATGTGATCCTTTGTATTTTTACATAAATTACACATCACCGAATTCTTTCGCTAATATAGGGGTTCCCTCCCTTGCTGAATACCATGTGCGTTTTGGCTGTGGGTCCCTCCGTATTTTTGAACGGAAACTCGTTGAAAAAGCTTTTCCTCGTTCATCTCCTCACTAGAATTCATATATATTTTTTATGTGGGCTGATAGTGATTTGATTAAGGAATTGCAGAAACCCAAAAAGCTAGAATTTAACATCCTTCTAGCGGGTCCGGGTGAGTTCTTTTACATTCATTTAATTTATTAATTTATTGATATTTTATTTGAGTGACCCGAATCTTCCTGGTCGTTCTTTTTCGGCTGCACGGGTGATTTTACGCATGATCTCTGTGTGTTGGTATTTTAACGATAGTTATAGCTCTGGTTTTCCAAACTATTGAGCCCTCTGCCACACATGTCGGATATTGTTTATCGTGATTTCGTGGGCCGATATTCCGACTCTCGATCATTATACTGTATATATATATATATATATATATATATATATATATATATATATAACGGGCGATGCGTTATGTCCTTGAGCAAGACACTTTATTTCAAGTTGCTTCTTCTACTTGGAGTTGCAACCGATAGATAGTATAAGCAATTGGAAAGACCAAAGTAAACATTGTTTCCTCGGTCCGATTTGACGAAAGTCGATCGTTAGGAATATATATGTATATATATATATATATATATATATATATATATATATATATATATATATATATATATATATATATATATATATATATATATATATATATATATATATATATATATATATATATATGTTTGTGTGTGTGTGTATATATATATATACACACATATTTAATACGCACACACACACATATATATATATTACCACGAATGATGGCGAGACTAAGACGCTGAAACAACCAACCAACCCCACGGTTATCACCTAACACCTCAGTATGGCGAGCCGCTGAGCCGTATCGAACACCATAGGCTGGAAAAAATGATCCTGAGATAAATCCGGGTATTTCCAAATTTAATACCGTTCGGCAACGAAAGCAGTGACCCCCTCCCATTTGCCGTGGAATCCATGATGTGAGAGGGTTGAAAAGAGTCACTGACTGTGGTGTCCCAGATGAGACACCTACCTCACGCCCAGGGCCAAATGGTAAGGCCATTCGGTCTCTTCCCATCATTTCTAGATAATCCAGCCGGTTCCCGAAAATTATTAAGACCAGTTACTACTACTACTACTACTACTACTACTACTACTACTACTACTACTACTACTACTACATACATACACAAACCTGTCAATTCCCCCGTCCGACGGGGAGATTCCCATCAATTTTCGGGTGGTGAGAGATGTCTTCTCTTGTGAAAATGGGTATAACTTTCATTACGTAAAATTTCCCAATTTTGTCTCATTTCTCCCCGATTTGGGGTCCTTTTTTCATGCTACTACCAGTTTGGGTTTTCATAGGTTGGCAGGTCTGTCTATATGTATGTATATAAATATATATATATATTGGTAAACGGAAAAGAAAATGCTGACAAATTGTGCACAGTGAAAAATAGTTTAATTAGGAATAAATGAGAATTAGTAATAGTATTGGTTAGTATTCAGTTTTAGTTTTAAGTTTTACCGGTTGCGCATTTCTAATTTTAAAAAAAAATAATTTTGAGATAGAGCTTCCGTGATGTTCAAACATCACGGACGCTCTATCTCAAAATTATTTTTGAAAAGCATTAGAAATGCGCAACCGGTAAAACTTAAAACCAATACTTATTACTAATTGTCACTTATTCCTAATTAAACTACTTTTCACTGTGAACAATTTGTCAGCATTTTCTTTTCCGTTTACCAATATATCATAACTTGTGTGTTACACCTCCATTCTTTTAAATATATATATATATATATATATATATATATATATATATATATATATATATATATATATACTGAATACAGATATAAAAATCTGTCTTCAAGAAACCACTGGTAAATGAAATAAGTATCTTATGTTGTTTATTATATAACTAATAAGCTCTGTAGCCTACATAGAGTACTCTCCTTTCCTGTACCTTTATTACGGAAATACTTCATTTATATATATATATGTATATATATATATATATAATTTCGTTTCTGAATTTGTTTAGCAACATTCTTTATCTGAAAACGTGTGTTGAAACCGATATTGTTATACTTTGGGAGGGTCATGTTGCCAATAAGAAACATACGCACCAGTTGCTTTCACTTCAATTTATTATAATAAATTTATAAATTTAGGAATTTATAAATTTCCGGTTGGTTGGTTCCACAACCAGATGATTGTTTATAAATTGTCAAAGTTCTTTCGTCACACATTCTGTGACCTCTTCAGTGACCGGGGATTCTTTTCTTTGTTTTTGTGCCTCTCCTTTGTTCTGTCCTACGCCATCTTGTTTTTTTGTGTGTGTTGTGTGCTTAGTTTGCGCATGTGTTACATCCGGGTGTCTGTGTGTGTTTATATTCGTTTATTTATTTGTTTATTTACATGTTACTGGTTGGTTATTTGTTCTATGTGCGTGTGTGTTTTCATTTTGTCCTTAATTGTAAGTTGTGATGTCGCTATTCCATTCATGTTTTCTATTTAATTTTGGTTGGAGTTCATTTATGTTTATTACCTCTGTGATAGTAAAGAATCATCTGTACTCTACCACATGCTAAAATAGAACATAAGGGTAAATTGGAGAACATAGAAATAAAAATAGAATCTACATAGAGAAAAGACGCAATGTTTAGACAAATCACAGAGGCAATAAACATAAATGAACTCCAACCAAAATTAAATAGAAAACATGAATGGAACAGCTTCTCAATCAGGCGAAAAAGGACACTCTTCGACAAACCTACATTTGGCGCAAGATCAATTTTTAACATTCACGTGACCTCCACCGACCAATCAAAATTGTTTTGACCACAAGAATGTTTGCATCGCGAATCAGCGCGAAACTTATTTTAATACCTCTGGAGCCACTTTTTTCACATAAAACAGGTAGAATTTCCAAAACTGATCAGATTAGAGCAAACATCACGGGCGCTCTATCTCAAAATTATTTTTGAAAAGCATTAGAAATGCGCAACCGGTAAAAACTTAAACTAAAACTGAATACTAACCAATACTTATTACTAATTTTTACTTATTCCTAATTAAACTATTTTTCACTGGGAACAATTTGTCAGCATTTTCTTTTCCTTTTACCAATATATCACAACTCGTGTGTTACACCTCTATTCTTTTAAATATATATATATATATCTCTATATATATCTATATCTATATATAGTTCTAGTCCTGTAGAATCTCATCTACATTAAAACTATATATATATATATATATATATATATAACGAAGGAGGTGTGGTAAGGAATCAGATGGACAATAACGCACCAGAGTACTCAATACTTAGGGTAGTAGAGTGGGTAATAGGAAAATGTTTAACCCCGACGGCAGAACTCAAGCCGTTTCGACGGCTATTTCTGGACTCGTGATAGTTCTACAGTTAAGCGAAGCTTGGTAAATATTGATTAATCAATTGAAGTGAAGCGAAGTTAGTAATTGTTGAAATGAATCCAGAAATAGCCGTCGAAACGGCTTGAGCTCTGCCGTCGGGGTTAAACGTTTTCCTATATATATATATATACACGCACACACACACACATATATATATATATATATATATATATATATATATATTGGGTATAAACCAGTTTTAGCTGTCGCCCAGCAAGTACTATACGATTTGTTTAAAGTACTCACAAAGCACTAAATACAGCGAACAGTTAAACAAAATTAAGGTCAAGAGTAAACACAACAATTACAAAGTGTGACAAAACAAAAAAAAAAACCTGTAGCGAAGGAAATGTTTCAGCGTTCCTCTCGCTGACATTGCCATTCCTATGAAAGAGAACAAAACGGGAGGTCATCGACCTTTGACAAAAATATAACTAGCGTTCGATAAATAGGCTGTCATGGAACACAGACAGAGAGAGAACTTTCTGTTACAAAAGAGACGACACTTTCCCTGTTCACTTGGCTTTTAACTTCTATGGTGATAGTAATGACGGACGATAGCCTGGCACCTTCTATTTCAGCATAACACATAAAACAAAGTATCTTCAACAAAACTTGAAAAACAGGGTATTCATTTACGAATATTTACATAGAACTTTGTACTTTTATGATTAATAGTAATCGTATTCCTTTTCCCCCTCTCTAACTGAAGTGAAGAACATTTTATATGTAACCGAATTAACTACTGTCGTGTTTATTAATTTCAACAATTACTAACTTCGCTTCACTTCAATTGGTAACCCCGACAATATTTACTAAGTTTCGCTTCAATATGGAACTATCACCAGCATCATCGTCGTTACAAGCAGCAATATTCCTGTGGATCCCGACATTTTGGCTTCACGCTCCTACCATTTGGTTCTGATACATCGAGGCCCAATTTCAAACAAACAATATATCGGTAGACAAGACGAAAATTTCCCATGTTGTCGAGGCGCTTCCTCCTGGGAGCTTGCAGGAGACCCAGGATTTTCTTACAGCACCACCAAGCACATATTCATATGCTACATTTAGGTCTGAATTAGTAAAACGGACTTCAGTCTCTCAGCAGCAATGGATTAACCAGTTGCTTCATTCAGAGGTCTTGGGTGATAGGAAACCGTCACAGTCCGGTTAAAGCAACTGTTGGGAGAGAACTCCATGGAGCCGGCCATCTTGAAATAACTTTTTCTACAAAGGATGCCGCCAGCCATTTGCAGCACTTTGGCGGCCAGTAAAGCACCCACCCCAATTGAGGAGCTGGCGGATTCAGCCGATAGATTAATGGAGGTAGCAGCGCCATTGTCACTTGCAACCCAGGAGACACACATTCATCCACTAGTAAGTTCTTTTTCTTCCCCTTTTTCTTCTTCATTCTCTCCTTCTTCTCCTTCCTCATCTTCTGTTTCGGAGGTGGCGTCTCTGGAGGCTCGGGTGGAAAACTAGGAGGCACAATTGAACGCACTTATGGCTAAACTGCAGTTACAGCCACGTAACAACGCCAGCTCATCTCGGCGAGCTTTCCATCAGCGCCCACGAGACCCGAGTCTATCTATCTATCTCAAAACTGTCTGCAGCGTCTATCACACACCCTACTCCTACTATCACTGTTATCTGTACTCTTATTGCTCCCACAGCTCTCTCCCACCAACACCACCAAATTGAGATGTGTGTGTGTGTGGGTGAAAGAGAGAGAGAGTAAAGCTGTATGTTTACTTAGGGGAGAGCATTACATGATTGACTGTATATTATGACACTGACACTCATACGCACACACTCACACAAACCTACACATACACACACAAGTAATTGTCGTCTGCTGGAATGATATAGGAATAGAACAAATACAGAAAGAAACTATTAGGTCGTCCGTTTGATTCTCGATGAAAGTTTGCTAAGAGTGAACGTATCTGTGGAAATCGCTAATTTCATGATTAGGGTGTCCCTTTGTTTCAACAATTGGACCACTCTTTTCTTTCTTCTCTAAACCTTTCTTATTTCATCTTACTCTTCTTCGTCATCCATATTTTTCCACCATGGCTGCAAATGACAAATTCATTTAACAACAGTGTCACTTCAGAAAATTACGTTATCAATATTAATACAGCACATAATAATGATAGCCATTTCAATGCAACTACTAACTTAAACAACAATAATATTAATGATGTAAGGAACATTTCAAATAACTCAGAAAGAAAGCGCCGAAAGAGAAAGGAAATGAATGAAGAAGAGAAATTCAGAGAGCAATTAATCGAGAGTATCAAAGACAAAAACGGGAAGGCTTTCAATTCAAAGAGAAATGAAATTAGAGAAGAAACAGATAAGCTCTCCTAGAGTTGACAGAAGAAAGAAGAGATGAAATAAGAGAAGAAAATAGAATTTCTCACAATAAAGCAAAACATTCTCAGATTAGGGAACTACAAGAAATTGTAACTCAAATAAAAAGATCAAGGTATGCTGAACTACGTAGTTCTATTAAATCTTTTACAAATGCAGCATTTGAATATAATTCAAGTAAAAATTATGATAATCTATCAAATTTAGGAACAATGTCAGTATTTTGTAAGCATTGTTGTGCAAAACTATTTAAAGATGAACCTAAGGGATTATGTTGTTCAGGTGGTAAAGTTAACAAATTTATATTAGAAATAGTAGATTTCCTGAAACACACTTACACACTATAAGACACACCCAAGAGATGATTTTGGAAAATAATGAGCTTATCAGACAAATTAAAACTATGGCATCTTCTGTTAACAGTCCACATCTTCAATTGTCAATTTGTGCAGATAGAGTACCAGCTGGTGAGCATGCACGAAGATACAATGACCGAATATCTAACGATGTGGGATTAGTATTGGTTGGAACTGAATTTACTGTAAAGAAAATCAATGAATTACATAGATCCTATGATCTATTACAATATCCTTTGATTCATTGGAGAGGAAATGATGGGTATTCGTTGGACAATACAACCCAAATACAAATCAAACAGTCCCAAATGAAAAAGTTTCATACAGGCAATATTATGCATATCATTTACAACTAAGAAATACTTGTAATCAAATTGTAGGATGTAAATAATTGTTCCAAATGTATTTAGTTGGTATGTATTCCAAAATTGAGTTTGAACGGTTATTGTACATTAAACAGCATCAAACCAACTAAGGGTCGAAGAGTATTCGCTTTTAAAAGATTCTCTAAATAATGAAGAAGAACTCTAATTAGGTAAGACTGTAATTTTACCTTCTACCTTTGTTGGGAGTCCAAGATATTGAAAGAAAAGAACTCAAGATGCAACGTGTTATGTGAGAGGATACGGTAGGCCTGATTTATTTATAACATTCACTTGCAATCCTAAATGGAATGAAATCACGGAGAACCCATACAAAGGTCAAAAGCCCGAAGATAGACACGACATAATAGCAAGAGTTTTCAAGTCACCATCCGACGCTGTGCAAAACTCATCTGCAATGTCAGTTTCGACAACGCCGACTGGGAACAAGTGTGGCTTCCAGCGAGGTTCGGTGGCCTCAGCCTTCGATCTTCTTCGGATCTGGCACTGCTGGCCTATCTCTCCTCAATATTTTCCTGTCGCACCCTCGTCAACGAGGTCCTCAGCAAGACAGCCAAACCTGACATGACCCCATAATGAGCAGGCTCTGAACGACTGGACAGGCGAAGGGCTCTCTGTTCCTCAGTATACACATTTCCAACGTAACTGGAACGGAATCAAGTGTAGATCTTCCCTCAGGCGGATCGAGTCTGGGTTTCGACCAACACTGCCTCGCTTGCTTCCGATCTCTTTCGCCGCCAAACAGCGATGCATGGCTCAAATCAATGCTCTCTTCATCAACCAGTACCCTTCTTGATGAATGACAAGTGCACACGCATCGGAGTGGCCCAACGCCTCGGCCTCCGCATGTGTGATTCATGCAAATACTATTGAGGGTCTGTCGCTGACGAGTTTGGCCTGCAGCCACTGTTATGCCGCCAGAACACCGGCCAGCTCCCCCGACATGCCCATCTCAAAGACATATTGAAAACGACCTTGGACTCAGCTGGTTTCCCATCACAACTGGAGCCAGCAAGCGCCCCGACGGAATTACCCTCTTTTCATTCGAAGGAGGTAAATCCCTCATCTGGAACGCCTCATGCTGTAATACGTTCGCCGCCACAAACGCCGTTATTTCGCCCCACAATGCAGAGGATAGGAAGACAAGTAAATACCAGGGCTTCTCCGGCCGCTTTCTCTTTGTACCGGTCGCCGACAAGAACTCAGTCGTCATCAGACCACATACTGCCGAGCTCCTCCGTAAAGTCAGAACAGTAGCACATCTGAAGAAGTAACCCCGTGAGGTGGGGTTGTTGTTGCAGCAGTGTCGCTGGTCATTGTCCACGGAAATGTCTTTGCAGTATTGTCCGCGGGGTGCAGCCGAAACACCACCGGGCCCCAGACATAAAGCCTATCCCTCCTCCCTCTCTTCCGTGACCTCATAGTCTTTGTTTTCCCCTCCGTTTCCTCTCATTTGTAGCGTTTATAGTCCTTTCTCCTACTTTCCTATACAGTCAGATCTGCCCTTCCCCCTCTGTTCATTGCTTCGTTTCGTTTGTATCTCTTTTCTTTTTTCTTTATTAAATAACAATATTTTGTAGACTGAATAGAATTTATTTATTTTGTTGTTTGTGGTATTGTTGCTGTTGTTGTTGTTAGTGGTGTTGGTATGGCCGTTGTCGTTGTTGTTGTTGTTGTTGGCGATGGTGTTGTTGTCGTTGTTGTCGTTGCTGTCGTTGTTGTTGTTGTTGTTGTTGTTGTTGTTGTTGTTGTTGTAGGTGCTGTTGTTGTTGTTGTTGTTGTTATTGTTGTTGGTGGTGTTGTCGGTGTTGTTAGTGGTGTCAGTATCGTCGTCGTTGTTAGTATTGTTGTTGTTAGTGGTGATGTTCTGGGTGATATTGTTGGTGGTAGTGCGGTGATGGTGGTGGTGGTTGTAGGCTTGTTGTTGTAGGTCTCGATGTTGTCGATGTTGTTGTTTCTGTTGTTGTTGTTGTTGTTGTTGTCGTTGTTTGTGGTGGTGGTGATGGTGTCGTTGTTGGTGTTGTTTGTGGTAGTGCTGGTAGTGGTGGTATTGTTGTTGTTGGTGGTGGTGCTGTAGTTGTTATTAGTGGTGGTTTTACTGTTGTTGTTATTATTGTTGATGCTACTGCTGGTTATGTTTAGCTGCAAGTCAACTAAGAACGAGAGCAGCTTAAAAGGTGTCCTAACACTGAACATAAAGTGTGTCCCCTACACAAAAAAGCAGAGTCTACACATGACGTTTGTGTTTTCTCTTTTTTAAAGACGACGAAATGTGATTAACGATGGATTCAGCTGCTATTTGTAGTTGTTATTAGTGGTGGTTTTACTGTTGTTGTTATTATTGTTGATGCTACTGCTGGTTATGTTTAGCTGCAAGTCAACTAAGAACGAGAGCAGCTTAAAAGGTGTCCTAACACTGAACATAAAGTGTGTCCCCTACACAAAAAAGCAGAGTCTACACATGACGTTTGTGTTTTCTCTTTTTTAAAGACGACGAAATGTGATTAACGATGGATTCAGCTGCTATTTGTAGCAAGTGGACCATCTCATTCACTAGACTGAGACACATTTCAAAATCAAAACAGAACGCCCAGACACCTGAAGTGAAACGAAGTTAGTTGTTGAAAATAAACAGGACAGAATAGTTAATTTCGGTTAGATATAAAATGTACTTCACTTCTGTTAGAAAAGGAAAAATGGATATGATTACTACTAATTATAAAAGTACAAAGTTGTATGTAAACATTCGTAAATGAATACCCTGTTTTTCAAGTTTTGTTGAAGATTCTTTGTTTTATGCATTATGCTGAAATAGACAGAGTCAGGTGACCGTCATTAGTATCACCATAGAAGTTGAAAGCCAAGTGACCAGGAAAGTGTCGTCTCTTTTGTAACAGAAAATTCTCTCTCTGTCCTCGTTCCATGACAGCCTATTTATGGACCACTAGTTATATTTTTGTCAAAGGTCGATGACCTCCCGTTGCGTTCCCTTTCATAGGAATGGCCATATCAGCGAGAGGAAACGCTGGAACATTTCTTTCGCTACACACTATCATCAATTCAAGGGAATTAATTTGAAAAAGATGTAGGGGAAATAACTCCCACTTGACACTACGTTCTCTGATTTCAGTTTAAACCAGCGGTCGTCAATTCGTGGTCCGAGAGAAAATGTTGGCGGTCCAACAAAATTTTCAATTATTATTTGCAATGTTTATGTCTTATTAATAATAAAACAAAAATGATATTCGGTTAATATATATTTTATAAACCTCCTAAAAATGTTTCTCCTCAGTAAAGAACTAACATCCATGAAATAATTTTATTCAAATGTATCATCTATCGACAATATGACACACGTACGTTTCAGTATTGTTTCGACCATTACAACAGTCATCCCGCTCCGAAAATACCGATTCTCATCCGATTGTTTTATTTTATTTGGTTTTGATAGCTATCATTTCTTGTTTGTTCTGAGATTCCAATGAAATAAACCCATAATGTGTGAAAAGAAGCAAGCGACTATATTGCATTTCTTTAGTAATACCAAAGTAACTATTGATAATAGTAACAATAGTAATACTTTACTTAACCGTGAGTTATTCAATCAGAGACTCCACAGACCTCGTCAGGCACCATGGGGAGAACATTCGAACTAGAAGAGGAGAGAAGAAAAAACTCAAAGTATCAAGAAAAAATATGATTTAAAATTTGAATTTATTCAAAACATGGTAGTGAGTTGGATCAACTCACTACCATTACCAAGAGGAAGGCAACGACAGCAACAGTGACAATAACAACGACCCCGCATCTTCGGTGAAAGAAGGCGTTCGAACCCTAGCAGCGAGCTTGGCATCCGAAATAGGTATCGGTATCAACTACCACTACCATTAACAAGAGGAAGTATACGACAGTGGCAGTGACAATAACAACAACATATATGTGTATACACTAACATCTTACCAGCAATCACTACCACCACCATTAACAAGAGGAAGCCAACTCCAGCATCACTGACAATAACAACCTTTGGGTCATTCCGTTGGGAACAACCCCCTGTTTTCTTTTTGTACATTCATCCATTCATTCATTTATGTATTTGCTAACTTTCTATTTTCGTGTGTGTGTCCCTCCATGCAAACCCCCTTCTCTTTTATATTGTCTTCTGTCTCCCCCATATCTGATATATGTGAGCTATGAGGCTTCACTCATACCAACACTTTCCTTTCCACCCACGTGCAGTTGTGCCTAGCACCTAGGCTGGTGACAACCAGCCACAGATCCCTGATACCGCTTGGTGAATCAGTCCCCAGCTCCACGCCCCATCCTCCATCCCCACCATCGACATCTGCAGCACTTGCAGCACTACGAACAGACGGAAGAGGGGCCGGAACTGTTCGGGGTGCGGCTGCTTCCACCACCTCACCTGTATTGGCTTGAGGCGTCGAGCTTCCAGTGCCCTCGCAACATGGAGTCGCAGTAACTGTCTCTTCCCCTCCTCTGCCCAGCCACGACCGTCTGGCACTCTACCAGATGAGACAGCGAGCTTGCCTGATGCCCAAGCCTCACTGGTCAACATCTCTCGGCTCAGGCGGCTCCGGAAGATTCCGCTCAGTATCCCGAGAGCGACTTCGGTGCCGGTAGCCGATGCCCTCGCTTCCTCAATCGAGAGTGCTCTGGACTCAAATCGAGCCAGCGACTGGGAGCGCCTCTTCTATTTTGCCCCACTCACCCTCGGCCTCCCCAGCTCTGGCGCTGACCGAGGCGGCCTGTCGACAGCAGCCTTTGTCAAGGCCAATGTTTCGTCCTTTGGGCAAGCGCCCATTCCAAGCGTGCCGAAGGACGCCACAACCCCTGCTCTTGGGTGCCTCCAAACCTCCACCCCTGAGGCCAGCGGCAAGCGTTTACGTGACTGCATAAACGCTAAACTTATCATGGGTGATGTCTCGGCCACAGTCAGAGTGATTGCCTCAGAGGACACTGTCCTCCAACCCACCGAGGTGGTCCTGGGTGCCATGCGACTCAAGCACACTGAGCCACACACTGAACTCCGACCTATACACCCACCCGTTCCTTTCCAGCCCCTTGTTGCTTCCGACGCAGACATCATGTCTGCCATCAAGTCCTTCCCAGCTAGCAGCGGCGGAGGTGCTGATGGTCTCCGACCAGGCCACCTCAAGGAGTTGTTATCCTCCCTCTCCACTGATGCCGGACGCCGCCTTTCGAGTGGAAATTTGGCACTCACCAATAGGCTTATGCATGGCGCCCTGGATCCTCACGCCCGAGGCTTCTTTTTTTCGGCTAACCTGACCGCTCTCAGGAAGAAAGAGGGTGGCATACGCCCCATCGCTGTGGGAAATGTCTTCCGGAGGCTGGCTGCTAAAATGGTCTGCAGGTCCATAACACCTGAACTGGGTGAGGAGTTCAGTCCGGTGCAACTGGGTGTCGGCGTGTCTGGTGGCTGTGAGGGGGCCGGACATACAACCAGGCAGTTCTTCAATAGCTGCCCACCGGAACCGGCATCCAGGGACTACAGGCACCTCATTGTCAATCTTGGAATGAGGAATGCCTTTAACTACATACGCCGGGATCATCTGCCCGCTTCCTGTCTCAGCCGAGCCACCTCCGGCTACCCGCTGGCCTACTTGTCATATGGAGCCCTGAGCCTCTGCTGATACGGTCATACCTTCGGCCACGGGTCCAACAGGGCGACCCTTTGGGCCCTTTTTTGTTTGCCCTTGGTATAGACCCCATTGCCCGGAATATCAGGGCCTCTCTCAACGTTTGATACCTGGATGATGCTACCCTGGACGGGCCCGTGAAGACTGTCAGCCATAACCTACAATCGGTGGTTCCTGCCCTGGCGGGAATCGTCCTCCAGGTCAACTCGTCCAAGTCGGAGGTGGTGAATGTCAGCCTTGATGGTGAGAGCTTTGCAGCCACCGCCTCGGACGTACGGTCCATTCTCTACCAGGTATAGGTGACCCCCGAAAGAGGATGTCCTCATCCTCAGGTCACAGATCCACGCACCGGCCATCCTCCCCACCATCAGGTATAGGCTCCAACAACTCCAGACCCTCACGAGCCGACTGGGCTTTATTGACGGCCACCCAGCTATCTTCCTGTTGAGGAACTGCTTCGCCATGCCGAAGCTCCTCTACACCCTTCGCAGCGCTCCGTGCTACAGCCACGTATCTCTGCTCGCTGACCTTGATACTTGTATCCGAGCGGTAGCTGAGGAGATATGCAACTTCAGGTTTGACGACATTGGATGGCAACAGGCCACTTTACCTGCCAGATATGGCGGCCTGGCCCCCGGTTCCCGAAATCGCTTGCTTTGTCGGTGTTTCTTTCATTGGTAACCTCATGCCGCGACCTTGTCAGCAGGGTTCTCCAAAACACAATAGAACCCTCTGTGTTCAGGGAACGTGAGGTCGCCTGTGAGACGTGGGACAGGCTGGGACTTAGCCCAGTAGACGTCGCTCCTCCTTCTCCCCCTGCTGACGTTAAGTCCACCCAAAGCGTATGGGATGCCATCCAGTGGAGCCTGGCCTCAGACAGGCTCACGCGCCAGCCCGACCAACACCGCCTTGCCCGTTTTCGCGCGGCCTCCAAACGCCACAGTGGTGCCTGGATCCATGCCTTGCCCTCCTTCTCCACTGGCACGAAAGCTGGATAACGATAGCCTGCGCATCGGCGTTTTCTTGAGGTTGGTACTCCGGATCTGCGATCCACACAAATGTCGCTGCGGATCCACCAAGGACTCTTTCGACCTCCACCCGTTTTCCTGTCATCTCAGTGCCGGCCGCTTTCCACGCCATGCTGCTCTGAACGAGGTCATTAAGCATAGATTGGACGCTGCAGGCTTCCCCTCCCAGCTCGAGCCAGTGGGGCTTGACCGAGGGGATGGCAAAAGGCTAGACGGTATGACCATCTTCCCGTTCCGCGGTGGCAAACCCCTCGTCTGTGATGCCACTTGCAGCGACACTTTCTCCAGCCGCAACCTGGTGCAGTCTGCGACTAACCCAGGTACTGCTGCACGTCGAGCTGAGGAGGCCAAACTCTCCAAGTACCGGTCGCTCTCTGACAGGTTCGTGGTCGTGCCCTTGGCAGTGGTGTCCTTGGCCCTAGGGCTACCTCCCTATTCACCACCATAGGCGTCGAGCTAGCCAGCCGCAGGTATGAACCTCGCGAGTTGGAATGGCTCTTCCAGCGCATCTCCCTTATCATTCTCCGGGGAAACTCCTTCTCCATCCTGTCCGCCGGGGCAGCACGCGGGACCCCATTTGCTCACCATAAGGATTAATAGGCAAAGTTATAAACTATTGTAAATAAACCTATCTAATACTTTGTCTTGTGTGTTCTGAAAATTAATCCAATGATTCCATGAAACTTTCGAAACTCGGAAGACAATTGCAATGAAAACACTCGGATTTAGCAAAGAAATCATTTGAATGTTTTCAAAGATTTTGTGAAAATATGCAAAAGGAAGTAAGTCATTTAACAAAAATGATTGTTGACGACAAGTCTTTATTAAAGGCTTCTTATCTGATAACACTTCAGGCCGCAAAAAATAAAAAAAACTGTATACGATTGGAGAAGAATTAATTAAGCCTTGCACATTACAAACCTGTTAAGAGGTTTTGGGAAAGTACGCTGTCAAGAAACTGACAGTAATTCCTATGTTTGCTAACACTGTTCAGCGCAGAATTGAAGACATGGCTGAAGATATTGAAAATCAAGTTATAAAAATGGTGAAACATTCAACATTTTATTTAATTCAACTTGACGAATCAACGGACGTAAGTAACAAGGCACTTTTTTGTTTTGTGAGGGTTGGATGTGAAGAAGAGTTACAGGAAGAACTACTTTGTTCGCTCAACTTGCCGGATAGAGCAACTAGCTCTGGGAATTTTGAACTACTTATTTCCTGGAACACCTAATTGACTAGAAAAAATGTATTGTGATATTTACAGTCGGTACCGCAAACATGACCGGACATCTTTCAGGAATTGTTGCAAAGGTAAAAAATGTTGGTACCCTGACATTTGGTCTACACACTGCATAATACATCGTGAGAAAATTGCGGGGGAAAATGTCACCAAAACTACACGAAATATTATCAGGCATTATTAAAATTATAAATAAATTCTACACAAATCGCTCAATTCTCGAATATTTGAGGCTCTTTGTGAAGAAATTGGTTCCCATTATATTCCCCTTCTTCCCGCTGAGGGGAGATGGATCTCGAGGGGTAAAATACTAACCCGACTGTTCACCCTGCGCGAAGATGTCAAAATCATCCGAAATTTCAAGAACTCTTGTCCGACGATCAGCGGGTAGCCAAGCGTGCATACCTAGTAGATATTTTTTCACTGTTAAATGAGCTACACGTATTCTTGAAAGGACAACTTACGTACTTATTCACACTACAAGATAAAATGGATGCTTTTCAAAAGAAAATATTACTGTGGCAAACGCGGTTGGCTGATGAAGATCTGCAAATGTTTTCAAATTTGGATGAATTTATGTGAAGGATGTCAACTGACAGGTGGTAACCATTGTTAAACAGCACTTACAATCACTCACAGAATCTTTTGGTCGTTATTACCCAAAGGAAGAACATCCAAGACGTGGCAATATGTGGATAATAAATCCACTTGCAACAAACATTGAAAATAGCAATTTAAGCACGAATGAAAATGAAAACCTCATCGATCTAGCTTACGACGACAGTCTCAAAGCTAAATTCCAGTCATCCTTATCAAGACCTCATGTTTGGCTCTCCATAAAAAGTCCATACCTATTTCTGAGTGAAAAGGTAATGAAAATTTTGATTCAATTTTCAACAACATATTTGTGCAAAAGGACATTTTCATTTGTCACAGCAATTAAAACTCGGTACCTGTCTCCGCTTGAAATAAAAACGGCTCTCTGTCTTGCAGTAACGTCATTGGTGCCAAAAATCCATGAACTTATTTCAAAGAAGCAGGAACAAATATCACACTAAAATGTGAAATACTTAAATAAGCTTTAATTATTTTGTAATAAACTAACTTTAATAACATTGTTACAATTAAACAAGCTTTAAAGATTTTGTTATGATTACATAAGCATTTATAATCTTGTTATAATTAAATAAGCATTTATAATTTTGTTATATTTGATAGGTGCATTTCATATTAATAAAATGGGAGTTCTCTGATCACTATTTTACAAATATATTTACCTTTTTTTAAAAATTCATATAAGTGATCCACGGGATTTAAAATTATGAATTTAGTGGTCCGTAAGGTCCGAAAGGTTGGCGATCTCTGGTTTAAAGTAATCCACGGTAAATATTGAGAGAGGTGATAATGTGGTGGTGGTATACAACCCTTTGTACTACTTTGGATATTTCCAAAACACATTGCGGCGAAGGTGTTGTTTAGAGGTTTATTGATCTCAGTAATGTATAATATACTAGCTGACCTACCCAGCGTCGCCCGGGTAAAGAGATGAGAGAAGACAGGTAGAAGAGAAAATGACTGTATTGGATGTTTGTCTATCTTACAGTATGGGGCGAGACCGTGGTGTCTGTGTGTGTTACAAAAAAAAAACAAAAAAAACAAACAAACAAACAAAAAAAAACAGTAGATTTCTAGGGGTTCCCCCTCATGAACAACCTACATATAACTGTCCATGGGTTCAAGGCGATTCTCTTGTATTGAATTCTACAACTTTGAAATTCTGCGCCTGAACTTTATTTATGGTCATAGCAAAACTGGCTCTAACAGGGAACTGAAGTCTTGATAATTTGAAAGGTAGCTCAGTAAAGGAAGGGATAAGAGGAATCTTGGGAATAAATACATTTTTTTGATGATTGCTTCCAAGCTCACCTCTAGAAGATGGTTCATCAACCTCTTAGCTGTAAAGTGTGCCATTGCATAGAAGTAAAGGGTCCACGTTTCTCAAAAGAATGATGGAAGTCGCAATATTTTATATTATCTTTTATATAATGATATAGATAATTATATATAGACTAGCTGTCCCCGTGGCGTCAAAATTGGCGGCTGATTGTAATATCTGTAGATGATATAAAAGAGAGGTGTTTGTTTGCTTGTTGGTTGGTTGGTTAGATCCTTCGCGTTCACTCACACAAGTGATACAAACATACAAACACAGATGGGATGAATATTAGAACGCTGGAATCCTAGTTTCTCACACCCATTCCTCAGTCATCACATAGATGTGTGTGTATTAGACACCCCTTCCTTCCTCAGTCAACATAATCACCCCTCCTTCCTCAGTCAACATAATCACCCCTTCCTTCCTCAGTCAACATAATCACCCCTTCCTTCCAAAGTCAACATAATCACCCCTTCCTTCCTCAGTCAACATAATTACCCCCTCCTTCCCCAGTCAACATAATCACCCCTTCCTTCCTCAGTCAACATAATCACCCCTTCCTTCCTCAGTCAACATAATCACCCCTTCCTTCCTCAGTCAACATAATCACCCCTTCCTTCCTCAGTCAACATAATTACCCCCTCCTTCCCCAGTCAACATAATTAGCCCCTCCTTCCCCAGTCAACATAATCACCCCTTCCTTCCTCAGTCAACATAATCACCCCTTCCTTCCTCAGTCAACATAATCACCCCTTCCTTCCTCAGTCAACATAATCACCCCTTCCTTCCCCAGTCAACATAATCACCCCTTCCTTCCTCAGTCAACATAATCACCCCCTCCTTCCTCAGTCAACATAATCACCCCTTCCTTCCCCAGTCAACATAATCACCCCCTCCTTCCTCAGTCAACATAATCACCCCTTCCTTCTCCAGTCAACATAATCACCCCCTCCTTCCTCAGTCAACATAATCACCCCTTCCTTCCCCAGTCAACATAATTAGCCCCTCCTTCCCCAGTCAACATAATCACCCCTTCCTTCCTCCGTCAACATAATCACCCGTTCCTTCCTCAGTCAACATAATCACCCCTTCCTTCCCCAGTCAACATAATCACCCCCTCCTTCCTCAGTCAACATAATCACCCCTTCCTTCTCCAGTCAACATAATCACCCCCTCCTTCCTCAGTCAACATAATCACCCCCTCCTTCCTCAGTCAACATAATCACCCCTTCCTTCCCCAGTCAACATAATTAGCCCCTCCTTCCCCAGTCAACATAATCACCCGTTCCTTCCTCAGTCAACATAATCACCCCTTCCTTCCTCAGTCAACATAATTACCCCCTCCTTCCCCAGTCAACATAATTAGCCCCTCCTTCCCCAGTCAACATAATCACCCCTTCCTTCCTCAGTCAACATAATCACCCCTTCCTTCCTCAGTCAACATAATCACCCCTTCCTTCCCCAGTCAACATAATCACCCCTTCCTTCCTCAGTCAACATAATCACCCCCTCCTTCCTCAGTCAACATAATCACCCCTTCCTTCCCCAGTCAACATAATCACCCCTTCCTTCCCCAGTCAACATAATCACCCCTTCCTTCCTCAGTCAACATAATCATCCCTTCCTTCTCCAGTCAACATAATCACCCCCTCCTTCCTCAGTCAACATAATCACCCCTTCCTTCCTCAGTCAACATAATTAACCCCTCCTTCCCCAGTCAACATAATTAGCCCCTCCTTCCCCAGTCAACATGATCACCCCTTCCTTCCTCAGTCAACATAATCACCCCTTCCTTCCTCAGTCAACATAATTACCCCCTCCTTCCCCAGTCAACATAATTAGCCCCTCCTTCCCCAGTCAACATAATCACCCCTTCCTTCCTCAGTCAACATAATCACCCCTTCCTTCCCCAGTCAACATAATCACCCCTTCCTTCCCCAGTCAACATAATCACCCCTTCCTTCCCCAGTCAACATAATTAGCCCCTCCTTCCCCAGTCAACATAATCACCCCTTCCTTCCTCAGTCAACATAATCACCCCTTCCTTCCTCAGTCAACATAATCACCCCTTCCTTCCTCAGTCAACATAATCACCCCTTCCTTCCCCAGTCAACATAATCACCCCTTCCTTCCTCAGTCAACATAATCACCCCCTCCTTCCTCAGTCAACATAATCACCCCTTCCTTCCCCAGTCAACATAATCACCCCTTCCTTCCTCAGTCAACATAATCACCCCTTTCTTCCCCAGTCAACATAATTAGCCCCTCCTTCCCCAGTCAACATAATCACCCCTTCCTTCCTCAGTCAATATAATCACCACTTCCTTCCCCAGTCAACATAATCACCCATTCCTTCCCCAGTCAACATAATTAGCCCCTCCTTCCCCAGTCAACATAATCACCCCTTCCTTCCTCAGTCAACATAATCACCCCTTCCTTCCTCAGTCAACATAATCACCCCTTCCTTCCCCAGTCAACATAATCACCCCTTCTTTCCTCAGTCAACATAATCACCACTTCCTTCATCAGGCGACATAATCACCCCTTCCTTCCTCAGTCAACATAATCACCACTTCCTTCATCAGGCGACATAATCACCCCTTCCTTCCTCAGTCATCTCTAGTGTGTGACAGACAAATACACTAGGCTATTACATTAGAGTTATAGTTATAGATAATTGTATGTGTATGTGTATGTGCGTGCATGTGTATGTGCCTATTTGTGTATGTGTGTGTATGTGTGTGTATGTGCATGTATGTGTGTGTGTGTGTGTGTGTGTGTCAGCGTTGGAATTGGAGACTCTGGCCTCGAAACACGATCATTGACAACAAATGGTTTAATCCCAGTCTGCTATAAATAACAGTCAGCCTGGTTAGCATACCCGGCATCTTTTTCTTCGTTGATGTTATAAAATTAGAAAATAAAAAATGTATGTTGACACTCATGGGGTCTGATACTATTATCTTGTAAAATTTGATTTGAATTAGTTGAGCCGTTTAGGAATGCATAAGGAAAAGACAGAAAGACAGATCGACACAGAATTTTATATAGAGAGAGATTTTATTTAATTATACAAATTTGTATAGAACTTTGATAGTTTTAGGTTCAGTAACATGTCTCACTTGGTGGTGAATTAGCAGAGCCGTTAGAACGTCAGATAGAATGCTTTGCACTATTCATTTCGGCGTTCTGCTCTCTGAGTTCAAATCCAACCGAGGTCAATTTTATCTTTCATCCATTTGAGGTCGGTAAAATCAAGTACCATTCAAGTACTGGGGTAGATTCTTCCTCTATATCTCTTTCTCACTTCCTTTCTGTCACGCTCTCTATCCTTCTCTAGAAGAGACCTGCTGTATTCAGACGTGGATAGGAGATGGGCACTACCAGTTTTAAAATGTCATATAAACGCCGTATCTCAATAAGGTGTCCCTACCTACAACTACCTTAGGAATTATGGGTTAAAAATTTGACTCATAGAAGTATGCACCCCAGTCGGTTGCCTAGTTGGACTTAATAATAACACTGCCCTGCTTGCTAGTAAATCTCTAAATATATATATATATATATATAAGAGAGTGTTGAAGTTTGATTGAAGCTTTGTGGAATAATATAATTGGTCGTTTTGGAAGCCTCAACAATGCAGATGGGTAAATCTCCGGGTAACAGAATCAGGTGGTAAGGAGAGAGATGTAAGAGGAAATGTAGAATGAGACGTAAGGGTGTAGAGGAACGTAGATGAACAATTAAACCACTTCCAAGGTAACTCTATCTCGTGTTATTATTTTTACACTCTTTGAGGAGATCGGAGAACAAGTCTGGCATATTTACGTAAAGCTCGTAGGGCATGCCATTCAAACCGGATGACTTGCGCCTCATGCAGCCGACAAGGGCGTCCTGAATTTCGGCTGAAGTAATCGGCCTTTCGCAGCGCTCAGCGTCGACCGTCGAGATGCGCGGCAAGCCGTCTAGGTAGGGCATGAAATCCGCTACTCTCTCTGACTCGCCAATCTCCCCGAACAACCGAGCAAAGTGCTGGCGTAAGGCCTCACACACCCGCTTGGAATCGCTTATCTCGTATCCGTCTCGGTCCGCCAAAGACCGAATTGTGGTTTTATTACCACGCTGCGCCTCCGCCACGCGGGCCCATCGAACAGCTTTGGTTCCCTCGTTTCTCAGCGCACGCGCCTTAGCTCGGACAATACAACCTTCGTGTTTGGCATTGAAGAAGTGGTCTAATACCATTCTCGCCGCTAGCACGTCAGTTGCAATGCCACGACAAATAGCCTCGTCTAACTTATCTACCAGCTCCCCCTCTTTTCTATTTTTCTCTAACGCTAGTTCTTTGCTGAACTCTATCGAAGTTACTCTAATCTCTCTTTTGAGAGACCCCATCATCTGTTGTTGATGATACCCCTTGTCAACTTTTGCTTAACTAAATTGTTGACTCGGTCCCTGTAAGCCTTACGTGCCGGAAATGACTTGTTCAGCTTCCAGTAACCCGGTCCCAACCTACGCGTTTTATCTAGGTCGACCATACAGATCACAAATTTGTGATCTGAATAGGCGACCGTTTTAAAATGTGGGCATCCTACACTATTTTTATCTATTTTCCTAATGAAGATGATCCTGTCTATATACGATCTAGATGACCCCATTCGGTTGGTCCATGTCCAACCGCATGGGGAAATTTAGTCGATACCTGTCAGACAGTTGGAACTGGCTGATTAGGTGCTTGAGGCTTTTGCACCCCCCGCTCCTATCAGCTACTCCCACACAATCCCAGCGTGCGTCTAAGATGCCGTTCCAGTCCCCCCGCTAACAGTAAAGGGCGAGACGTACCCAGAAAGGTCTCCGGGCGCCTAAAGAAGTCCGGTCGTCCGGGCTCTGTAGACGCCCAGGAGTCTAAAGGCACCTTCGCTACTGTTCACATCCAAGACCACCAACTTACCGTCCGGATCCCGGAAGATCGACTTTACCTCGAGATCCAGTCCTTTCCTAAACAGCACTGCCACCCCACCTCCCATTCCCGCATGCTAACAGATGCGAAGATCTGATAGTCGCCGAAAATGGGGGCTAGTGCGCGCGTGTCGGAAAGTATGGTCTCGCTGACGGCAATCACATCCATTTCCAGCGACCTGAGGTCGTTGAGCAGGCGACCCTGCTTCCAGGTTGACTCCAGGCCGCGAACATTTAAACTTCCTACTCTTAATATGGGTATGTTGGCAAGCTAAAAGAGAGAGGGAAGGTTTACTTACCTCCCGGGGTCTTGTGAAGGTCGGGTGGTTCAAGCTCCATGGTTGGTGGGGTTTCTTTTGGGAACCCCTTTAAAAGTCTCGATGTGGGTTTCACATTCGGGGTTCCCACGTCTTGAGGAAAGCTCTCCCGAAATTCTTTGAAGGAATCGTGTGACATTCGGACCAGAAACAAATCTTCTGGCACGCAAAATGTGCTCATTTCAAAAATCTCCCCCTCTGTTTGAATGTCCTCGCTTCGTGCTAAGAGGGCCATCAGTTTTCGTTGTCCCTTCTGACAAGCACGAAGTTTTTAACATTTTGTTGGTGTGGTTTTATTTGTTTTCGTTTTGGTGAGTGTGGTGGTGATGGTTTTGGTGGTGTTGTTTCAGGTATGTCTATGTTTGTTGTAGATGTGGTGTCTGCAATTTCAGGTATTTGTGTGTTTATTTATACTTGTGTTTGTTTAGATAGTTTGCGTTTCGGGGATGGTGGGGGTGGTGTCGATGTTGCTATTGGTGCTGATGTTATTGGGGAAGTGTTTGCGTTAGTGGTGTCTGTATTTTTTTTTTATTGTGTATGATTTTGTGTTTTGTTGGGGCTTTTTTTTTTTGTGAGTTTTCTCTGTTTTTTGTCACTTTTGGGTTTTCCTTCATCTTCGCTGCTGGAAGACAAAGGGTCTGTGGCTGTGAGTATCTCTGTGTCTGTGTGTGCGTGTATTGTATTGTCTATGTGTATAATTGGGGGGGGGGGAGCTTTCCTCTTTTTCCCCTTGGATTGGTTTCGGTGTTGGTGGTGGTCCGGCTGTTTTTGATGTTGGTATCCGTGTCTTTGTTGGTGTTGCTGTTGGTGGTGGTGGTGCAACTTTCCGTGCTGACATTGGCGTTGGCAACAAAGGAGGTTTGCGACCCATGCATTTTTGTGCAGAGGGAAGAAGGCTTGCAGATGCGTTGCTTCCCCGCAGACGAAGCAACTGGCAGCAGAATGGGAGTATTCCCAGTTCTGTTTGCAGGGGAGTGGTGACGCTGATAAGGAAAGACGAGAACAAGAGGGATACATTAGACAACTTCAGGCCCATAACTCTGCTCAACACAGAGTTTAAGATTTTGGCCAAGGTGTTAGCAAAGGGATTGGCGCTTGTCGTCGAGGATTTGGTTGGGGAGGCGGATCCATACACGACAATCTCCACCTCATGCGATACATCATAGAGAGGGTAGGGTCTAAACCTGGCTTCGGTGGGGTACTGATCAATTTAGATCAATCGAAAACATTTGATACGGTCGATCATCGGTATCTGGAGTTTGTCCTCAAAGCGGCTGGCTTCGGCCCTATCTTCAGAAGTTGGATCGCTGCAATGCACAGCGGCACACGCTCAGTGGTCAAGGTTAATGGCCACCTCTCGGAACCATTTCGGCTCTCCCGATCGGTCTGTCAAGAGTGCCCTCTCTCTTCCCTTCTGTACGTATTGACTCTCGAGCCTTTTCTGCGGAAGCTGGAGCTTATGCAGGGCATCCCGCTCGAACCGAGACGTGGAAAGCCGGTGTCGGCTTATGCGGATGACATCACCGTGATGGTGTCGGACACCTGGGAAATCGAGGTGGTCGGCACCTTATTGAAGGAATATGAAAGGTTGACAGGAGCCAAACTTAACCCGGAAAAGTCGATGGGCTTGCAGTTCGGAACCTGGAAACGCAAGCCTATGCCGTCCAACAGTATCGTGGGGCGCTGGACGGACGGACCGGTAAAGTTGCTCGGGGTTTGGTTCGGACTAGACCTCCACGTGGAAAAGAATTGGGACGAGGTAACGAGCAGAGTAGCCAGTCTCACCCAAAAATGGGCTGGGAGGAAGCTATCACTGAAAGGTCGCGCGGAGGTGACGAATGTGTACATCGCGTCCGTCATCTATTACCGCCTGACCGTCGTGCCTTGCCCCCGTCCGCGCCTCGTCAAGTTGGAACGGTTCCTCTTCAAATTCTTGTGGAGGGGACAAGTTCCGTTGGTGAGCCGGTCCATCTGCTGCTAGCACCCTCTACGCGGAGGGATGGGCATGCCGTGGCTAATGATGCGCAACATGCGTTGAGGCTGTGACATCTCTAGATGTTCTGCCTAAACGGTGAACAGCTGTGGTCGCCGTTTATCAGAAAGGCCTTTCCGCAGCTCGTTTCTTTGACTGAGCTCCAGTCCTGGGTCAAGAAGAGACCGAGACTGGGTGACTGGCACCTGGAATGTTGCCCGGTACTCACTGCCCTCTACCAAGCGGGCAATGCAATCAGTGGAACTTCCACTCTCGAGTTCAATAGAGGATTATTGGTGGGCAAGTGCGATGACGCACTCGGAGAAGCTTTGGGCCTCGACGAAGTCGAACTGACCAGTCTGTACCGGAGGACTTTCGAGCCGGGGATGATGGACAATTTCCAGAAATCCCTCACTTGGCAGTGCTACCAGGGGGCACTGCCGGTTCGGTATAAACTCTACAGGCACGGAAGTGCTGTCAGACGGACTTGCCCAAGATGCGTACAGCGGGGTCGATAAAATAAAGTACCAGTAATGTACTGAGAAATTGCTGGCCTTGTGCCAAAAGTAGAAATAATTATTTTTACACTCTTTCCTACGTTCCTCTACACCCTATACGTCTCATTCTACATTTCCCCTTACATCTCTCTCATTACCACCTGATTCTGTTGCCAGGAGATTTACCCATCTACATTGTTGAGGCTTCCAAAACGACCAATTATATATATATATATATATATATGTGTGTGTGTGTGTGTGTGTGTGTGTGTGTGTGTGTGTGTGTGTGTGTGTGTGTGTGTGTGTGTGTGTGTGTGTGTGTGTGTGTGTGTGTATAATAAAGAAACGAAGCTATCGAATAGGACCGACACAGCTTCGGTCGTTTTCTCACTCACCCAATAATTTTATTAAATCAGTATCATTAAGACGGCAGCCCAAGTATATTAGAATGCACAATTATACGTTAATTAATGAAAGAAAAACGGTTTGCGTAAGTAGAAAATTTGATTTTCCGGCTTTGGATCAATGCATTAGTTTCTGCAAATTCATCTTCTTGTGGTAGTCCCAGCGGAACTACGGTGTGTGCAGAAATTAGGTAATGTTAGTAATCATTACGTAAGTGGCTTGAGTCGCATCTTCAGCGGGGATTAGGCTCACTGAAACGGATAGTTCAGATCAGCTATTCGCCACACTACTCCGATGGACATTTGCCACTGTAGTAATAACCCTCTCTTTCAGTGGCATGTGACTTGCCACCAAAGAGGAGGTAAGCTAATCCTGGAAGTTTGCAGGAAACACAATGGCACAGATTCAAATTGAAAAAAAAAAATGAAAATGGGCCATGAAGCTCTCAACAGGGGTTTCCATAAAGAAAACAAATATATATATATCTGTAATATCTTATCTTATACTATATAAGAAGTTTGTTTGTTGACCAGCAATTACACAAAATCCATATACTTGGTAATAATTAAAGTATTGTCTACCCCCCCCCCCTCTCTCTCAGTCTATTTTTCTTTTGCTCTCTATTTGGTTGAATTTTCATCGATTTATTTTCGATATCATTTACATAATTTCATGATTTTTCTTTTTAATAAAAACCGCAGCTGTGTATAGTTACGTCCTTCTATGTGCTAGGTTCAAACTTACCTGTATCTAATTACACCCTTCTGTGTGGTACGTTCAAATGTACCTGTATCTAATTACACCCTGTGTGCTAGGTTCAAACTCCACTGAGTGGACTTTGCCTTTTCATACCTCTGTTGATGATAACAAAATGTCATTAAATAAAAATCCTAATGACATTCATAGACGAAATGGTTTTGTCTGTATGTGTACTCCGGAAGATTTAATCAATTACTTCATTCCCCTTCAAAATTTGACCTTGACTAATGGAAACAAAGAAAACAAAATACTACGAAGCTACGGATTAGTTTCTCAGTTAAATACTATTAATTAAGAAATACGGAATATGGATCTAGTTTTTTAAATAAAAATACTGTGTATACTTCCTTAAGGCGGCGAATTGTCAGAATCATGATAACGTTAGATGAAATGATTTGCAGTATTCGTTCAGACTCTCTACTCTCTGAGTTCAAATAGTATCGAGGTCAACTTTACCTTTCATCTATTTAAGGTCGATAAAAAAGTACCAGTACTGGGGTAGATTGGTAGTACCGGTAGAGTGTTGGACAACATACTTTGGTGCATAGAATTCACAAATCCCGCCGAGGTTAGCTTTGCCTTTCTATGTGCGTGAGTATGTTTTGTACACATACATCTATATATATGTATATATCTATAGTTTTCTTCCATGTTTAGTTTTTAGCAGCATGGAATATAAATGTTATTGAGACACGAGTAACATAATAATGATGTCAACAGCAGAAATTAGAGATGAAATGTATGTTTATTTTTGTTGTAGCACAAATAATGTTGGTTAACTTGTATGGTTGAAGTTACACATAAAAATGAGGTTACAAAAGGGAATGTGCCATTTCGCCGGAAAGCCGGCAGGCTAAGGTGCAAAATCTCACCGTCACATTGTACATGTTGCTGGTTCGAAGTTCCTGGTGCGAGAGAGAGATTCTTCAAATCTTCGCGGGTAATTTTTCCCTCGGGACGCGTAGGGATACATCCTCTTCTACTGGCGCTGATTGGCTGAGCTGAGCCAAATCACGCACAGAGAATGTATGTGAGCCCGCGGAATGTAGGTCACTACAATACTCCCCTCCTAGACGGATGTCGATACAGATTATTGAATTAGCAAGAACAAATGCTGAAAGAGCACATCAGTGAAAAAATAATTGAGCAGAAGGATGCATGCAAGAAAAAATATGAGGCGCTAAGGGCCGTGTTGAGCCGCTGTGTCAAATGACTAGCTGTTTTGTAGTTTATACGTGACCACCAAAGGTCTAACAGAAAAAGGATAAAGTCTGGCATGGGCGAAGTTGCTGTTCTTGCATTAAATGTTAATGGTAAGTGTTGTACCAGTAGCTGTGGATGAAGCTATTATGGTAGTTTACCAGTGCTGGCAAGAAGATGATGGGTAGGCGAGAAAATGTTGACCTCCCAGATGTATTGCCGAATGTGCTAGGGAGCCAGGAAAAAATGGCTGGTTGCTTTGAAAAGAAAAAAAGCAAGCTGAATCTGTAGGTGGGTTGCAGTGCAAATTCCATAATTCGGGCGAGTCCACAGAAGTGGTGGAAATGCCGACAAGTCCAGTTCTATTTGTTGTTTTCCCAGTGAGTCGGGTAAGATAACAAGGTGGAGGTTGTTATGGACGATGAGTGTGCAACGAGATGCGAAACTGTTTGAGTTCAGCTTCAATTAGTATTCTCGTGTTGCGGTGCCTGTTTGAATTCAGGTGAATTAAGCTCTATGAGTTGCTAGCATGTGACATCACCTCAACCAGGTGAAAAGGGATCTCGCGGAATATTACGTTTGAAGAACATATACTAAGAACAACATGTTGGTAGGTGACAAATAAATGTGTGCATATGCAGGCATGTAAAACAGGAAAGAATGTGAATGAATAAAAACCATGAGCAAGCAAATAGCAAAAGAGCACAAAACAAGTAAATGCATTTTACAAAGAAATATGTGAATGTAACAAACCGATAATTCAAAGTCAATATAAGGGAGCAGAGAAATTAATGCTCAATGATAAGTTCAAAGTTTTTCAAAGTCAAATAGTTCACACATCACCAGTGTACAGACTTTCTGACACTAGTTCTATCTGAAAAGTGAAAAAGAAGTTTGTTAATGCCACTAGGGGTTAGATGTATATTGTTTTTGAGAGTTTTCGTGGCCATTTTACCGTCCTGCCACCTTGTGTGACAAAGGGTTGTGTTGCTTGTTTGTATTGCAGGAAGCCGTATCGAAAGAAAAAAAAATGTCTCCGGGCTATAATTTTGAAAATACATGTGAAATCATAGAAGTAAACAATATGATGTGTGGTGGTTGCGTCGGTAAGGCTATGAAGCTGCCATATCACTATTCCCTGTTGTTGGTTAGTGGTTAAACAATGTTGTCGCTGCTGCTGCTGCTGCTGTTGTTGTTGTTGATTGTAGACAGGACTTGTCGGTAGCCATTTTGAAATTTCCTTGTAGCGAAAAGTTTTTGAAATACTGCTAATTTTTTAAAAATTTTAAAAGGAATATTTTGTATTTTCGTAAGTTGCGAAAAGATTGGCAACGTGGTAATAACAGTGAAGTTCAACTGAACAAAAAGGCTGCGTAAAATTCTTACGTCGGTCACCAGTTTTAGCAGCATGGTGTATAAAGGTTATTGAGACACGAGTAACATAATAATGATGTCAACAGCAGAAATTAGAGATGAAATGTATGTTTATTTTTGTTGTAGCACAAATAATGTTGGTTAACTTGTATGATTGAAGTTACACATAAAAATGAGGTTACAAAAGGGAATGTGCCATTGCGCCGGAAAGCCGGCAGGCTAAGGTGCAAAATCTCACCGTCACATGTACGTGTTGCTGGTTCGAAGTTCCTGGTGCGAGAGAGAGATTCTTCAAATCTTCGCGGGTAATTTCTCCCTCAGGACGCGTAGGGATACATCCTCTTCTACTGGCGCTGATTGGCTGAGCTGAGCCAAATCACGCACAGAGAATGTATGTGAGCCCGCGGAATGTAGGTCACTACAAGTTGTTTGTTGATGACAAGTTTAGAATATGTCATATCAAATGAATAGAAGCAAATACAGACACGTTCACCAGGTCCGAATACAGAGGAGCCGAACTCTCACTGTCATCACATCAGTCTCTCTCGCCCTCTCCATCTCTCACTATTATGAGCAAATGATAACACTGTTTGTTAAATAAGCTCCATCTCAGGAATTTAGGCTAAAATAAAGATAAGAATTTTAAAACAATCCCTTTCATGGTTGAATACAAGTAAGGAAGTATCTCTAACATAGACTTTCACTGAAGTGTAATGGTAAGGGTCTTAATAGTTCAATTCTGGTACTGGATTTGAACTACAAAAGATACCAAACTCTATATTTTAAAAAATCTGTATATTTTAAAAGATTCCAAACTGTATTTAAAAAGATACTAAACTGTAAATTAAAAAAAAGTTACCAATCTGTATGTTTAAAAAGATATCAAAACGATATTTAAAAGGACCACCAAACCGTAAATTAAAAAAAAAGATACTAAACTCTAAATTTAAAAACATATCAAACTGTATATTTAAAAAGATATCAAACTGCGTATTTCAAACTATGTGTTTAAAAAGACACCAAACTGTATGTTTAAAAAGATATCAAACTGTATATTTAAAAAGACACCAAACTATGTTTAAAAAGATATCAAGTTCTATATTTTAAAAGACACCAAACCGTATGTTTAGAAAGATATCAAACTATGTTTAAAAAGATATCAAACTGTATGTCTAAAAAGACACCAAACCACCACCAAAAATATATCAAACAGTATATTTTAAAAGACACCAAACTATGTTTTAAAAGACACCAAACCGTATGTTTAAAAGGATATCAAGCTGTATATTTAAAAAGAAACCAAACTGTATGTTTAAAAAGACATCAAACTATATATCTAAAAAAGACGATTGTCAAAATTAGGTTATTGCCATATTTTGAACAACCTTTTTTAACCAAGAAAGAAAACACCCACTCAGCAGAAACTTATAAGTCAGCAGTTTGGTTAAACTATGTCTATAAACGTAGAGCTTTGTTTTATTACAAGTGACGTTTAATAATCCAACATATAAAAGAAACAAAATTACTATTAAATAGTCACACACAAATGTACACCAGGTCCGAACCAAACTCCCACTGTCATCGCCTCCATCTCTCCCACCCTCCCCATTTCTCATGTACACTAGGTCCGAATACAGAGGAACCAAACTCCCACTGCCATCACCTCCGTCACTCCTGCTTTCCCCATCTCTCACTATTATGTGCGAATGGGGTTCCACGCGCTGGCCGCCCCGCGAGACCCGGCGGACAATAGAGAAGGCATTTTCCCGAAGAAACTCTATATCAGCTTGTGAATGTATCATAGCTGAATGGTTAAGAAACTCGCTTCACAATCATAAGGTCTCGGGTTTGATCCCATCGTGTGTTATCTTGGGTAAGTGTTATTTACCACAGCTTTGGATATACCTCATTCTTGTGAGTGATACTGGGTAGACTGAAACTGTTTGGAAGCCCGTCGGATGAACTGTGACTGTAACTGAAGCGGCCAGCCTTGTCACACACTAGGACACTCCAAATTTCCCTGTGAATTACGTTAAAGGTGTCCGTGTCTGTAGAATACACAACGATTGATACAATCATTTCAGGAGCCGGCTATTCAGTTGATCGAACAACTGGGACACTCGTCGTCGAGACAGACGGAGGTCCATTCGAGACAAGCTGCCTAATTAAATTGTTCTAATCTCAATCCAAGAACAAGAGAGTAGAGAAGATGAGAAGGCGTGAGTATATGTATGTATGCATGTATGTATGTATGTATGTATGAACCCGTAACTCTTGGTGGAGTCGTACGGCGTTTCTTGGGCACTTTTTTAAAACCTGGCGGAGCCCGACCTGTCTCCCGGTCTGAACACATCCGATTTCTTCTAGAGAATGAGAAAGAGTAACAGGGAGAGCGTATGAGAAAGAAATATAGAAAAAGAATCAACCCCAGTACTTGACTGGTACATTTTTTTTATCGACTTGGAAAGGATGAAAGGCAAAGTTGACCTCAGCGGGATTTGAACTCAGAGAGTAGAGAGTCTGAACTAATACCATAAAGCATTATATCTGATGTTCTAAGACTCTGTATTTCACCATCAATCGATGTACCGATTAATATTTAATAAATAAAATCTCTGTCGGTTGATGTTAAAATAAAAAGAAGAAAATATCCACAGAATCTTTGTGACGTTGTGATTGATAAGAAAGAAAGTTGACACTTATAAATCTTTAAACCGCATATAACACACGGTTATTGTTATAGTAATCTAAACTATAATAAAGTAAGAAGTGCGGGACTGCGTCCAGAATATATTTTTTTATCCCGTTTGTAAAATAAGTTGGATTACTTTGAATAAATAATTGTTTCTACTTTAGGCACAAGGCCAGCAATTACCCAGTGCATTACTGGTACTTTATTTTATCGACCCCGTAAGGATGAAAGGCAAAGTCAACCTCGGCGGGATTTGAACTCAGATCATAAAGGGACGTAACTATGCTGGAAAGCATGGCGTCCGACCCTCTACCGACACTGCCAATCCACCTATCTACTGCCATTACTTTGAATAAATAATGAATGAATATTACTTAATTTATCTACTAAATTTCGTGGCTGTTCATTAAATATAAATAACTTTGTTGCTTATTTTAAGATTCACTTCTTCAAAATTTTCAAATGTCAACACTTCCGGTTAGCGATCGCTTAAATAAACATTCATATATTTCCGTCACTAATTTTCTCCTAATGCAGTTTATATATAATATCGTCTTTTTTAATGTATCATGGATTACGTTACTGATTACATAAGACAGTGTAACGTAGACTTCGTTCAATTTCTGTGTATATTGTCAATTACAATTTTATTTGATGTATCATATCTACATGCATATATACTTGCATATAATATCAATATGCACACTACACATGCTAGCAGATACCACCCGAGGGTCGTTTTCTGCTAGTACTAGTAATGAAAAACAAATTTCTTATTAAAAGCCGAAAATGAGTGTAAAATTACACACACATTTGTACCAGGTCGGAACAGAGAGGAACCAAACTCCCGCTGTCATTACCTCCGTCACTCCCACCCTCCCCATCTCTCACTATTATAAGCTATTGGGGTCCCACACGCTAACCACCCGCGGTCCCGGTGGACAGAATAGAAAGGGAATTTCCTCGGAGGATGGTGAGGGAGATGCGCTGGAAGAGCCATTCCATCTCGCGAAGCTCACACCTGTGGTTGGCCAGCTCAGTGCCTATGGTGGTGAGTAGGGAGGTAGCCCTAGGGCCAAGGACACCAGAAGTCTCCACTGCTAGGGGCTCGATTGCAAATCTGCCAGAGAGCGACTGATAATTGGAGAGTTTATCCTTCTCAGCCGCAACGTAGCAGAGCCTGGGTTCGTCGCAGCATGTACCAGGTTGCCTGTGGAGAATATGTCGCTGAATGTGGCATCCCAGACACGGTTATTGTTATAGTAATCTAAACTATAATAAAGTAAGAAGTGCGGGACTGCGTCCAGAATATATTTTTTTATCCCGTTTGTAAAATAAGTTGGATTACTTTGAATAAATAATTGTTTACCACCACGGAATAGGAAGCTGGTAATGCCGTCTGGCCTTTTGCCGTCCCCTCGGTCCAAACCCACTGGCTGGAGCTGAGATGGGAAGCCTGCAGCATCCAAACCATGTTTTATGACGTTGTTGAAAGCAGCATGGCGTATCGACAGTAGAGCGGATGGAGGCCGAAAAAGTATACAGTGGATCCGCAGCGACACTTGTGTGGCTTGCAGATCCGGAGGCCTCAGGGAAGCCCCGATGCATAGGCTATTATCCAGATGCGTGCCAGTTGAAAAGGAGGGTAAGACATTGAACTAGGCACCACTGTGAAGTCGCGAGGCCGAGCGAAAACGTGCGAAGTGGTGTTGGTCGCTTGTCTGTCCAAGGCCATGTTGCACTTATTCTCTAGAATGATATTGAAAGGTTCAAAATTATAACATTGTGTGAAACATTATAAGTTGGGAATATTCCAAAGAGACAAGTTCTATCTATTTCTGTTTATTTCGTCACTAAATCCACTCTCATTTCTTTTACAACAATTCTGTTGTAGTTTGCATGAATGATCCCGTTATTCCCGAAGGATCATAGGGGCGCCATATTGACATACGGCTTTTCTATGGCACTTTTAAGCCTGACGGAGCCCACTTCATCTTCAGGTCTGATTACATCAAATTTCTCCCAGAGAAGCATAGAGAGTGAAAGAGAGGAAGTGAGAAACATATATAGAGGAAGAATCGGCATTCATATTTGACTGGTACTTTTTTTTATCGACCAGTTGTTATTTACTAGGATCAACAACAACTAGAAGCAGCAATGAAATTTCTCTATTTTCGATTTGTCTACATCGAAAAAAACAAAAAAACTCCAGAAGTTATCTGTAATACTGAGAAAGAAGTGAATTTCAGAAGAGAATTATTGGCTTATGTCGGGTTGGAACTGGAACAAAGATAAATGTACATACATTATATATAAGAAATACGGAGAGCTATAGATATTGAGATATTGAGATATTGAGGGAAATTTACCATAACTGTGCTGTAAACAAAGTAAGTGGAACCAGAGAGAAAATATTATCCCAAACTCCACCACCAGGTTGTCTGACCTACTAAAAATAGAAGCTAAATCCTCTCCATTCTCACTGTCCCGTCTTAGTGTAGTTCTATATACACTAAATAAAGTGTCGACTAGAATACCTTTTATCACATGTCAGCTCAATTAACGTTGACCTAAATCAAAGTTTCTCAAAGTGGGCGCAACCACTCCCCGGGGGCGTTCAGAAGGTCCAGGAGGCGCTGTGACATAAGGGGTGAGGTGGCGGTAGAAATGATATAGTATATTAAATATCAAATGATACATATTATATATAAATATAGTAAGATAAAAAAATATATATTTATTTGTACATAGTATATATTAAATTATTTATTATATATAAATTAACGGTTCTATTTATTATATATTACTAGCAGAAAAACCATCCCTCGGGTGGTTTTCTGCTAGCATGTGTAGTGTGCATATTGATATTATACGCAAGTATACATGCATGTAGATATGATACATCAAATAAAACTGTAATTGGCAATTTACACAGAAATTGAACGAAGACTGTGTTACAGTCTTTTATGTAATCAGTAACGTAATCTATGATACATTAAAAAAAGACGATATTATATATAAACTGCATTAGGAGAAAATTATTGACGGAAATATATGAATGTTTATTTAAGCGATCGCTAACCGGAAGTGTTGACATTTAGAAATTTTAAAGAAGTTAATCTTAAAATAAGCAACAAAATATATTCAATCAACAGCTACGAAATTCAGTAGATAAATTATGTAATATTCATTCTAGTGGGTCGGACGCATGCTTTCACGCATAGAGTTACGGCTCTTGCTATTCTGAATTCAAATTCCGCCGAGGTTAGCTTTGCCTTTCATCCTCACGGGGTCGATAAAATAAAGTACCAGTAATGCACTGGTTAATTGCTGGCCTTGTGCCAAAAGAAGAAACAATTATTTATTCAAAGTAATCCAACTTATTTTACTAACTGGATTAAAAGAAATAAACCGTACGCCGTCCCGCACTCCTTACTTTATTATAGTTTAGATCTACAATTTCAGTGTAGGAAGGTCTCTCTGGAAATGGGGTGCACTGAGGGTATTATGTGGCCGTGACGGGAGCGGTGGTTCAAAAAGTTTGAGAACCTCTGACCTGATTAAGCATTGACAGGTATGAAGGACTTTTTTTCTCTTACGCGACAGCATGCCACCGAGCATCAGGTTGTGTCCTTGAACAAGACACTTTATTTCTTGTTGCTTCAGTCCATACAATTGGGAGAAAGAAGTACCAGCAGTAGCAGCATAAAATAAGTGGATGTCAACCGTGCCACTCACCAGTGTCAAGTCTACGGAGTAATAGATCACCGTCAACGACACCAGAATACCTCTTTCTCTTTCTCTTGCTCCATATTTCTCTTCCTCTTCTTCTCTTCCCGTCTCTCGCTCTCTCTCTCTCTCTCCATTTCTCTCTCTCTCTCTCTCTCTCTCTCTCTCTATATATATATATATATATATATATATATATATATATATATATATATATATATATATATATATATATAACACACACACATATATATATATGAAAAATTCGGGACCCCGATAGCTGAGCTCGGGCCGTTTCAACAACTAGACCCGAACTGAAGCGCCGGCATTCGGGCGGCGGGAATCTAGGTTGTTTCCTCAGGGGTTAAAGTCCATATATGGGCAGACTGTGTGCATAAAGAAATCTGTAAATTCTATTTTTCGGGGAGTGGTCAGTGATCGGGGATATATATATATATATATATATATAGTTGCCATTTTACGTCTGTAAGTATAGATTTAATATTTAATATTTTCTAGATCGATACAGGCGGACTATATGTACATTAATTAAGGTATTTCTATCTGGCTAAAAAATTATTCTCATTTTGAAAAAAAAACAAAAAAAAAACACATTAGTGTTGATCATATTTTTTTTAATTGTACTATATATATATATATATATATATATACATTCATTAAAATATACTACCAAACAATTATACACATCATAATTTGATTTACAAATGTTTCATCCTCGTTTGACTTACGTCTTATAATCATTGATTTAATGAATAATTTGCTCCATGTGTAAATAATTTAACACAATAGGAATTCATAAACATATTTTTTTGAAAAATTGTTTTTAAAGAAATATTATATGTAGCCATGACTACAGTTTATTTGGATTGGCAGTATCGGTAGAGGGTCGGACGTCATGCCTTGACGTATAGAGTTACGGCCCTTACCATTCTGATTTCAAATCCCGCCGAGGTTAACTTTGCCTTTCATCCTTACGGGGTCGATGAAATAAAGTACCAGTAATGTACTGGTTTAATTGCTGGCGTTGTGCCAAACGTAGAAACAATTATAATATATTACCGAATTTTGAGCTGATATAACGTTTTCACCTACACCTTACCAGGTTTTATATTTGAGAAGGAATTTCTTTATATGTATGTATATGTATTACAATACCAGCAACCATGCCTTCACCTATATCGGAGCCACGGCTAATAAGTTTAAGGAACGCTGGTACAATCACTGCCACACCTTTAGGAGGGCGGATAAGAAGCACAGCACCGCCCTCTCGGAACTAGTGTGGCGTCTCAAACGGGATAACGTAGAATTCACCATGTTGTGGTCCAAGGTAGCATCGGCTCAACCCTACAGAGGGGGTGGACATGACTCGTGCGATTTGTGTGTCACCGAGATTATGGAAATAATCAAGAGGGGAGCTCGAGTTATCAATAAAAGGAGTAACCTCTTCGGCATCTGCCTCCACATATTTTCTGGAACCTTCCTCAAACTGTACGGACTAGCAAAGTAGTGGTGCTAGTTGAACACTTTTGCAATCTTGTCCATAGAAGCCGGGCATAGCCTCGCGGCAACCCCAGCGTCAGGCGAACCTTGGATATCCTGTTTGCACACTTGAAGTCTCTATGTGTACTTGTTTCTTGTCCTTTGTTCCCTATTCCTCTGTTTATATACCTACTGCTCTTTTGTTTTATGTATTTTGTCCCGTTCCTTTATTATTGTGTTCTTTATATGTGTTCTCATTTCTTCTATTTGTTCCTGTTCCTACTTTCGCTTCCCGTAACTCTCTTCCATGGCCTAACAGCCCTTTTGATAGTATTGTTGCCACTGTGGTTGGGACTGAATGCTATGATCATTGCTGGCCTTGTCCCTTCCAATGATAGAGGAGGATTGTATTAACTGGGAATGTTTTTTATATATATAAATACCCATCTATGTTTTCTATCCCATTTTCACCTCCTTGTTTCAACGGACTACTATTGTGGTTAGTTTAATTTTCATGGAAACGTGGCTGTTTTCCTGTTGCCGCCGTCGCCGTGGTGGGGGTCATCGCTGGTTTTGTTGTTGTTATTGGTGTTACCAATGGCTTAATACTGACATAGTTGATACCACCACTACTGCAACGAACGGGATGGGTGATGGGCGGTGTTGGTGTTTGTTGTCGCTGTCATTGTTGTTGTTACTGTTTATGGTCATGGTGACTGATACCACCAACTCTGTGTACCCACCTACCTCTAAACTCCTTTTTATTGCTTTGGCGTTATCGCTGTTTACAGTCAACAGGGTGGTACCGTCACTATGACGACTACGACCTGTATACACGACGCTGGTCTGTGTTTTTGCTGTTGTTGTCGTTTGTTGCATTTGTCGTTGTAAGTGTGTTTACTGTAGCTGTTGTTTTAGTTGTTGTTGTCAATAGGGTGATGGTATCAGCACGACTATTGCGACCAGTGTGGATAACTTTGGTCGGCGGTTTGATGTTATTGTCATTGTTGTTGTTGTTGTAGTTGTCGATGTCGTTGTTGTTATTGTCTGTAGGTGGTCGTCAACTGTCTACTGGGTTTTGGTTACACACGGTTCTTCGTTCTTTTCGTCTTTTTTCGGTGATAGCTTTTTCTAACAAACGCGACGGCTGGCAAACCCTTCAAGGAACTCATATGTATGATGGGAGCACAGGCATTAGGATGTGTGTTTTCCTGCCAGCGGCATATCAAATATATCGATCTTCATCTGAGGAAACCGTTCTCATAATCAACAGCAAATGCATGAAGAAATCTCGATTGCATGGAGAACCGTAGAAATAATTATTATGATTAAACGATATATGTAACCTCAGCATCTTATTTTATTATTTTTATGTATGTATATATATATATATTCAAAAATGCATATACATAAGCATATACAGAATGAGTACTCACACACTCACACACACATGTACACAGTATTCGGATGGCCGTTGACTCTATTGAGTTTCTCCGCCCTTTGAAGTGCGGTGGTGAAAACATCACGCAACGCTTGACTGACCTCATGAGAAAGGTGCGGGAAGATGAGAATGTCCCACAAGATCGGAAGGATGCACTCATGGTGACTCTCCATAAAGGAAAGGGTGGGAAGGACAAATGTGGCAATTATCGTGGCATATCACTTCTTTCAGTAGTTGGTAAAGTCATTTGTCAAATTTTGATGGATAGTTTGGTATGAGGGGTTTCTCTGAATGTGTTGCCTGAGTCGCAGTGTGGGTTCAGAAACGAAAGAGGAACAGTGGATATGATCGTTTCTGTTCGGCAGCTGCAAGAAAAGTGTATTGAACAATGTATGGACCTTTACCAGGTCTTTGTTGACTTGACAAAGGCATTTGACACCGTCAGTCGAACTGCATTGTGGAACATTTTGGAAAAGCTTTTCCGCCCTCCAAAGTTAGTGAAGATTCTGCGTCTTTTTCAGGATGACATGAAGGTTTGGGTCAGTATTGGTGGTAACATCTCTGAACCAATATCAGTTGAAAGTGGCGTGAAGCAGGGGACATTCCGGCTCCAGTATTTTACAATAGTGTTTCTCATGGCATTCAGGAAGAACTGTTCGCATGGGGTTTACATCAGGTATCACACTTCGGGAAGGTGGTTCAACATCAGGCGCTTTGATGCAAATAAAGGTATTAACATCTATAATACGAGAGTTTTTGTATGCAGATGACTGCGATGTTTTTGCACACACAAAGTGACATCCAGCATATTATGAACTCTTTTTCTTAAACTTACAGCGCTTTGGGCTTGATAATAAGCTTGGAAAAGACTGCTGTGATGTATCAGCCAGCACCTGGAAAGAGTAAACTCACTAAGTGTGTACATGTACGGAAAGAGGCTAAAAGTATCTGAGAAGTGTGTGTATCTTGGTAGTACGCTGGATGATGAAATATCCTTAAGATTCAAGAAAGTCAGTGATGCTTTTGGACGGCTGCATGAACGTTTATGATCCCGACGAGGTATTACTATCGAAACTATGGCGAAAGTTTATCTGACTTGTGCCGTCTCCTCTTTGCTTGTGAAACGTGGATCACATACAGAAAGCACCCCAAGGAACTGGACAGATTTTACCAACAATCTCTTCGTAAGTTACTTGGGGTGAGATGGAAAATGTTCGTCAGTGATTTGGAAATTCTCGAAAGGAGCAGGTGTGTGACTATAGAGAGCATGATCTTTCAGCACCGGTTGAGGTGGTATGGACACGTGGTTCGGATATCTGATGATCGCATTCAAAAACAACTTCTCTACAGAGAACTGTGTGAAGGAAGGCGACCACTACACAAACCAAACATGCGGTACCGGGACTGTCAGGGGCACCTTGGCTTGTGCTGGAATTTCATCTGACAAATGGGAAAAATGACTGAGGAGCGAGTGAAGTGGAGATGTTGATCAAGTCAGGTAGTGAACACTTTGAAACTCATCGAAGAGAACACCTAACACTGAAAAGGAATATAAGGAAAAGGTACTGTTCTGAACTGCCTGCTGTTGAACATCATCTGGCTTGCCAGCACTGTGGTCAAGTCTGCCTGAGTAAAGCTGGTTTTACTAGACACAAAGAAAGTCATATCAGTAGACCTCATGTTGATTATGATCTGAAAAGGTGTAAGGAATGTGTTAGCATGGGAGGTCTCATAAGACACATGAGAACACACAGCCAGAACGAAGCAATGGAAAGTCCCGGAGGAGGCTACAGTTGCCATGTGTATGCCAGAGGGTGCAAGTCTTTGGCTGGTTTAAAGAGCCACATTCATGCCCCACATTTTTGTGCATCTTATCAGGCGATGGCAATGCTCGAACACGAGTTTGCAGCCATCATATACACACACATATATATATATAAGAACAAAGGGGCTGTGTGGTTACTTGATAAAGTGTATTTAAAAATAAAAGGAACGCACAAACGGGGGAGAGTTCCTTCTTCAGTTGTCTGCTGGAAGTCACGGACATTTCAACGCATTAAAAACAATATGTCTAACTCTAGTGCGCCAAAAACCAGTGAAAGTTATTGGGGAAGGAAAGAAAGAGAGAGAAAAAAATTAAACAGAAGGGAAAAAAAGAATAAAAATGCAGAGAATATACTGAAAGGGGGTGGGGGTCTCTCCTTTCTGCCTTTGTTTTTTTTTTCTTTCTATTTAATTTTTTTCTCTCTCCTTTTTTCCTTCCCCAATAATTTTCACAAGTTATTGGCGCACTGGAGTTAGACATATTGTCTCTAATGCGTTGAAATGTCCGTGACGTCGAAACGGCTTGAGCTCTGCCGTCGGGGTTAAACTTTTTCCTATTTCCCACTCTACTACCCTAAGTATTGAGTACTCTGGTGCGCTATGATCCACATGGTTCCTTACCACACCTCCTTCGTTATATATATATATTATATATATATTCATTTAGGTTTGTTGGTTCAGCACTGGATAGAACTAGTCATTCCGTATGGTCAACCTTGTGTAGTTGATGGTGCGAGTACGGAGTTAATTATTATAAAATAACAGGAGGCTGGACTGGTGTAATTCCTTAAAGGTTTATTATACTATGAACATATCAATAGCCGGGTTAAGTATGAACCCGGTGACATCATCAGGTATTCGAAATATAACAAAGGACATAATCCATGGGGCTGAAAAGGCAGAGAGACAAGAAGGCTGCCAAACATTTAGTAGTTTCTAGTCCGGTCGGCCGCCATCAAGTGAGAACTACTAAGTCTTGTTATGTCTTTCTGGTGAAAGGGCGTAAGATTGTAGTGTACTACTACCACCCCGTCATGGACAAAGGCTAGCGGTGGGATCAGGTTACATTGAAATTGGTCAGAAGTGCTCAAAAGTGCTAAGAAATATATTTTTTCAAAAAACATATACCTTTAACAAAGCTATATATAGTGGGCGCCTGTACAGTATATTTTTCATTGTATATACCATTGTATATACCATTAAATATACCATCTTTTGGAAGAAGAAACCTTCTTCCAAAAGATGGTATATTTAATGTTTTTGTCTTTCAAGGACCATATGAGTTCTGAGAGAGCCGTGTTGGTTCTTTTAAGTTTGTATTTAAAAGATGAATGATGATTATAGAGACGAGCTTTAAAAGAGGTGGAAGTGGAGCCAAAATAGGTGAAGGAATTGGTGCTAGTTATAACTTTACATTCATAAATTAAGTTTTTATCAAGACAATGGTTGTTGAGAGGACATTTATTTTTAATGCGGCAGTTGCAATTAGAGAGATTATTAATGAGTGACCTAGTGTTATCTATAGAAGGAATTGGATTGGAGAAGTTGTTTGCGATAGGAATAATAGTTTCTTGATTTAGATTTGTATTATGAACATTTAGCGAAGTTGTGTTTGACGTTGTATTTGGGTTTACAGAAATTAGCCTAGGGTTTTGTCTGATGAAGACACAGATGCTGTTGCATGGTGGTGTTTGTTTTTGAAATGCGCGTAGTAAAATACATGGAACTCCTTTGGCCATCTTTTGGTCTTGTATGTTATATATATATATATATATATAAGATCAAAAGATGGTTAAAAGAGTTCCATGTATTTTATTATGCGCATTTCAAAAACAAATATCATCTTACAATAACATTTGCGTTTTCATCAGATAAAATAGGGAGACATGATATGAAGGTTAAAACACACTTGTGAATAGTGCAGTTGTAAATCAACATATGAAAAGTAGTTTTAGATTGATGTGTGATATTGTGAAAAAAATTGAAGGGGGTGGAAAGGATGAAAAAGTGGAGGAGATGAGAGTAAAAAGTGGAGGGGGAGGAGTATAATGAGGAAGGATGAGATAGGAGGAGAGATGGGTGATAGAGAGAGATAGCTTTTATAACTGAGAAAAATATATTGTTTTACATAGAGAGGTTGAAAAACCGTTGGAAGATAATATATAAATTAAAGGAATTTGAAAATTAACGAAGAGAAAAATTTAGAATAATGTTAAATTAAGGTTTGTATATTTAAGGGTTTAATAATATGTGCGATGAAAAGAAATTGTTAATATGTATTAAGAATAATATTTAAGGGTTTAATAATATGTGCGATGGAAAGAAATTGTTGATATGTATTATTAAAAAATATAAAAATATAGCAATAGTAATGTAATTAAGGATATATTGTGAAAGAAGTAGAAGAGAGGATGAATAAGTGTAATATGTATAAGTTAGATGAGCATGAAAGGGAGAAAAAAATAATGATTTGAGAATGAATAATCTAACGTCAAAAAAATGTTTATGTTTACGAAGGATTTTTTTAAGGTGATATAGAGTAAGAATATATTGTGCTGTGTAATAATTGTTTCTACGTTAGGTACAATGTTAATTGAGAAGTGTCTAGGAAGAAAAGGTACAAATTAGGGGCTAGAAATTAAAAGAAAGAGAAAAGAAAAGAAAATGGGAAAAGAAAGAAAGGGAAGTGATAAACAGGAGTGAAATAGAATGAGTAACTAGTATTATATAATGTATAATAAATAACATTGAAATAAGGTAGAAAGATGGGTATATTTAAAAAAATATATATATGTATATATATACATGTACCTTTGAGAAAAGGATTTTAAATTGGTAAATTATTAGATATTAGCTGTATACTGTATGGAATGTTCTGTGGAATTTATGCAAGCAGAGAGAGAATAAGTCAGTGCGTCTATTTATTATAGAATCTAAATTAGATATAATGGTAAATTTTTCACATAAACAGAGATTGAATGTCTTGGATAGAGAACTGTTCAAGTATGGAGAAGCAGAAGAAACCTTTTTCCAAGAGATGTTATAGTTAATATTTTTGTCTTTCAAGGACCATATGAGTTCTGAGAGTGCTGTGTTGGTTCTTTTAAGTTGGTATTTAAAAGACGAATGATGATTATAAAAACGAGGTTTAAAGGAGGTGGAAGTGGAGCCAAAATAGGTAAAGGAATTGGTGTCAGTTATAACTTTACATTCGTAGATTAAGTTTTCTTCAAGACAATTTTTGTTGAGAGGACATTTATTTTTAAAAGGGCAATTGTAAGTGCGATTAGAGAGATTAACAGAGTTATTAACAAGTGACCTAGTGTTATCTATAGAAGAGATTGGATTGGAGAAGTTATTTACGATATGAATAATAATTTCCTGATATATATATATATATACCTATACATATATATATATATATATATATATATATATATGTGTGTGTGTGTGTGTGTGTGTGTAGTAATAATAATAATAAATGTTAAGACTAAAATCTGAAGAGGGCTCGATAAGGATAATATATATATGAAATATATAAAAACCATTGAGCAAATATTTATTAAAATAACAGATTAAAGTTTAAGCAAATAATCGCTGCTTTCACCCTTAACGGGATCTTCTGAAACTAAAAGAATCCATCTGTGGATGCAGAAGTAAATATTTAGAAAGACGTTGCAACCGAAGGAAAACAGGAAGACGATATTTTGGTTCGTGAAGACGTTCCCTGGCAATGAACGAAAAAAAGCGAAGATAATACGTCGTTATGTGGAGCGATGAGAAAAATTACACGCAAAGTCAAAAACCACGTTTATGGTATAAATGGAGTCATTAGACTAATATTCTATTTAAGAAACCGAATGATTCTCAGCTTCGGGGAATCACATACACGTTATAAACTTCAAATACATACACACGTTAAAATTTATTATATACTCACGCATACTAATCCACAAATTTCACGGACATACACTACACTCCGATACTTTATACATACACACAACATTACTTCAATGCATATAAACAGTACACACATTCTAACTTACATTCACTCACACATACATGTCCACTAACACATGCATATACACCTACACGTCGAACTTGCTTTCCTCTTTTCAAAATAAAGACTTTTGTACCTCTGTTTGATGTCTCCTTGAACTATATATATATATATATATATATATATATATATATATATATCCTGAAGAGTCTGTCACTCTAGGTTCATCCCAACAATAGGATATCTAGAAAATACGGACGAAACCATGGTAGAGATGTAATTACGGTATGTACACGTTTCTTCTAAGTTTAAATTTACACCTAATTGTGTATGGTTGACGGTATATTTAGTCAGTTTCTACATGCTGTTGAAATGTTGGATAAATACTCTGTTGGGGGTCACTGCGAAGAGGCCGCTTTCGGTTATTTGTCAAATATTTATTCAGAGGAGCCTTTATTCTTATGGCTTGGTCTAATTGATTTTTTATACGGTTAATTATGCTAATTGGGAGAGGAAATGGTAAATATTTTATATAATAATTCTAAGAACATGATTTACGATATATTGCTCTGATTATTTAATTTTTTAATTCTCCATTGAGCTACAACGTGACCGGTTGCCACATATATATCTATGACTTTATGTATATGTAAATCTTTATATATATATATATATATATATAAATATATATATATATATATATATATATATATAATATTAAGGATACTATTTATGGTTATGTATATATTAAAACTTTTTAGTTATGTATATTTAGTTATGTATATTTTAAACCCTAAACAGTGAAGGTCAGTAATTTATTACTACCTTATTATCAGTAAGATAAATAGCTCAGTGTAATAAAATCAGTTGTTCTTCAGAGCAGTTATATAGAATTCACAAGAATCAAAGCTATGTTCAAAGCATTTATTCACTTACAATTGGTTCATCCAAACCTAGCCTTAGAGTCATCGGACCATTTTTCAATGTTTGTACACGTAATTGACCTCCTTTCCAACGCAAGAGACATACAGATACATATATATATTGATGTACAGTGGAGTGACATATATTATACTATATTATTTCTGTATAGCAATTCAAATTCAAAATCAAAATCAAAATTAAAATTAAAACAAAATTAAAACAAAATTAAAATACATTCCGCAGTTAACACAGATAATGCAAGAGGATAGTTTGTTAGTCAGATGTAGTAGTTAGTGTATGCGTTAGTTACACGTGGGGCATGAAAGTGTGTCCGATTTATATATGATTATTGTGTGGCAGGGTGTTACATGTAATACAAGCACTTTAAGCGGGTAAGTAAGAGTATTATGGTGGTTGTAGTGGTAAGGTATTTTTTGTATATAATAAAAAAGTATGTGTGCAGAAAAATAAAAATAAAAAGGAGAAGCAAAAGAAAGTTATGGTTTTCGTATCCACCACCATTTTCACATTCAGGAAAAGAAATAAAACTTTTTACATCCATCACATAAGTAACGATGATTCCGTATTGGATGTTTGATGCATTAAATTAAATTATTTTAGCTTATTGCGGCTCAGTGTTATTTAATCCAAATTTATAGAATAGGTTGATTCTGCTGCGAGAATTTACAGCGGTTTATTATCCGGAAGTAAGTGTGTAATTAAGGGGAGTTAATGCGTAAGGGGAGGTAACTAGCTGATTTCCATAACTAAATTCATTGTTCTAACATACATTATAAGGCGCCTCAATTGAGTCCCTTATATAGACGGTTATATATTTATATCCAGTTTCCAATGTTAAATACTCTATCATGATGTACTAAAGGTATCTATATTAGGATGATTACTCCCTATCATACAGTGCTACAACTTAATACTCCATACAAAGAGCCATATCTTTATATCAAAGTTTACTGCAAATGTATTCTACTCTCAGAACATGTCAGGGGATCTATTATAATTATGTCTACATAACCCCTGGTAAGTTCTGGAGCAGCGTATGGCTGTTTGCATGGCAAAGCCAAATACATCTCTAGGGCAGACAAATATATCCCTCATTTACAATGTCATTGATCTATCCATCAAGTTATACTTGTATATATAACTCACATACTATTCATACATAATTCATTGCACTCAACATATAAGTTAGACAGATCTCTTATGTTAATAAATTAATCTTATATATGTCCAATGTTATCACTCCATACATATAAATACAATTGCATATATAATTCATTGTCGAATCTGGAATTTAAAGCTTATATAGACTGTATTGTATCACTATATAATTATAATAATTGAAAGTAATTATACTAAAAGTAGGTGTTTATGGGGATATTTCTAGGGTATAAAGTTATAGATAAATGGAATGATTTGTGTCGAGATAGGGTGGATCTGAGAGTGTGGAGTTGTGGTGTAAGGAGTGCCATTGAGGTGTGGTATTAGAAGTGGTGATGGGTTCAACTCTGACATTGTTATATATTGGGTTTAAAGTTTTGGAAGGAGTGCCGGAAGCGGTGCTGGCACGACGCAAACACTTCCGATTTTTTTATTAAGGAGGTTATGGTTTGAGAAGATGATAGTATGGGTCTCTAGTAGACAGAGGTTGAGAGAATTTATTAGGTGGTTTGTACGATGCCGCCTTACCTATCACTTCCCATTTAAGTGTATAAGATCTATTTCTAGTTTTTAGATAGTGTATGTAGCTAGATAGTGAAGTGGAGTTGGCTAGACTGTGTTTTTTGAAGAATGGAGGTGTGAATTGTATCTGGTTTTGAAGCAGTTCGAAGTAGAGCCTATATAGGTTTCAGAAGAGTTGCTAGTTATGACGGTGCATGAGTATATGATGTCCTTGATAAAGCAGTTTTTGTCTAACGGGCAGGTTCTATTAGATCTAGTTACAATTATTTTGGATGTTAACCTGCCGGTTATTATGTTGTGTAGAAGTCTGGTTGCTAGGTATTGCATTATGTCTATGGGGGTTGTCGCTCCCAGCGTTATTGATTTCACTAGTGCTATTATTATTATTACTATTGATATCAGGGTTTGCAGATATAACGTTGTTTTGTAGGTTTACCCCCTGCCGTGTTTTAGTTTGTTGGAAGTAAGTATTAATTTTTCTTTTATTGCTACTAGCTATGTGGTATGCTATGTTAGGCGTGGTAGAGTAGGAGATTTTAATGGTGTTTTTGTTTATAAGACTATGGTACTTGTGGCCAGATGGGAAGTTTTTATCCAGGAGTGAGAAGAAAGCCTTAGGTAGGTTGGTAGAGACGTTTAGATTGAAAGGGTGGTTGAAAAATGTATTATTTCTTCTTCTAATTTTGTTTTTTATGTCTGGTGAGATGTTTTCGTTTATGGTATTTTGGTGACCTCCCTGGTGTGGGTTACGTTTGTTGCCACCCTTCGTATTAGTGTGTATGTGGTTATTATTCTTATTACTATTTTTCCTCATGGACATATTGTGCGAAATAATGTTGTAACTATGTGTTTTTGTAGGTAGGAACTCGATCTCATTATTATGGCCTGATCTAGCTAATGCATGATCTAGCTAATGCCTGATTATAATATTGTGAGTTTTTGTTAAATATGTTTTCGTCATAAGATAGATTAGAGATTCTATTGGATATTCCCTTAGAGATAGAGTTTAATATTGATCTAGGGTGGTTAGACTTGGTATCTACGTAAATCAGTTTTTCGTTAGGTTTATGGAATGGTGTATATATCCTAGAGTCTAGGTAGAGGGTGGCATCTAGGAAATTAACGTTTTTAGTGTATTACATGTAACACCCTGTTACACAATAATCATATATAAATGGGACGCACTTTCATGCCCCACGTCTAACTAACGCATACACTAACTACTACATCTGACTAACAAACTATCTTCTTGCATTATATGTGTTAACTGCCGAATGTATTTAAATTTTGTTTTAATTTTGTTTTAATTTTAATTTTGATTTTGATTTTGAATTTGAATTGCTATACAGAAATAATATAGTATAATATATGTCACTCCACTGTACATCAATATATATATAGTATCTGTATGTCCCTTGCGTTGGAAAGGAGGTCAATTATGTGTACAAACATTTAAAAATGATCCGAAGACTCCAAGCCAAGGTTTGGATGAAACAATTGTAAGTGATTAAATGCTTTGAACATAGCTTTTATTCTTGTGAATTCTCTCTCTCTCTCTCTCTCTCTCTCTATATATATATATATATATATATATATATATATATATATATATATATATATATATATATATACATATATATATATATACATGCGTATGTGTATGTGTCTTTATATCCGTGTTTTTACATCTAGGTTTTATGTCTTGTTCCTTTTTTCTTCCCCCCTTTTTTTACTTACTCATTTTTATGCGTGTGCATGCAAACAGGTCAATATGCGTGAGTGTAAGTATGTGTGTGTGCGTGTGTGTGTACGTATCGAACGTATGGATGTGTAAGTGTGCGTGTATATATAAGCACGTATATTTTTGCGTTTCTTATGTGAGATATACGTGTGTGTATATGTATGTATCTTTTTTGTCTTCTTTTCTTTAATTTTTTCTTTCTAAATTATTGTTCCATTTTTATAAATATATCGAGATTGATACTTTCCTTTAATTATTACACTCCCTTACCTCTTTTACTTCCGCATCCAAGTGTACGTGTGTGTAGGTGTGTTTATGTGCGTGCCTTCATATTCTTATGATGTATCTATTCTGTCTGTAGATTACAGACATACAGATACATTTGCCCTAAATTATATATTTACGCACACTTTTTCACTATACGTATACATATGTGCATACACATATATGCACATCTGTGAGCGTATATACATACATATACACACACCTAACTATTTTTCTTGAAAGATTATTATATATTTCATATTCTAATTCATTTGTCTATATCTTTTTTGTTTTTTTGTTTTTTTGCTTTTCTTGATGAGACTTTCCAAGTATTTACCCATGTTTTATATTGCCTCGTCTGACGAACGAATGAAGACATTTCTTTCGTATTCGTCTCATTCGGGAAACCTCTGGTAATGAGGAAATTATATTGTATTGATTTTTATACATTAAATTTTGCTCTGATACTTACATAGAGCACTCTTCACTTCAATGACCTTTTCTGTTTTCAACGGAAATTTCAATACTTATATATATATATATATATATATATATATATATATATATATATATATATATATATATATACGTAGGTCCCGGGTTGAGTCGGGGATAACCACAGTAAGTAAGGTACTCAATACATGGCAGAGTAAAATGTTTTTATTTTATAGAAGGAACTTCTACAGGACTAGTACTGTTTCATTTAGATGAAATCTTCAGGAAGCTGGGTGTCATATTAAGTTCTGGTATTTATACATTTATTTATTTACTTATTTATTTATTTCAAAAAAGCACTCTGGCTAATTGACCACTCCCCAAAGAAAAAACGGCCTGTGCCATGAAGTGGTCCTGTGTATCTAAATACCCCCCCCCCCCCCCCTTCCGCCACCCCTCCCTTACCACTACCTAAATGTATAAATACCAGAACTTAATATGACACCCAGCTTCCTGAAGATTTCATCTGAATGAAACAGTACTAGTCCTGTAGAAGCTCCTTCTATAAAATAAAAATAAATAAATATATATATATATATATATATATATATAGAAGAGCTTCTAAAGGACTAGAACTGTTTCATTCGTGAGAAATCATCAGGAAGCTGGCTGTCTAAGTGGGTGGTGGTATTTATATCTTTTCTTTCCTGGTGGTAGGAGAGGGTGGGGATTGAGATGGCTGGAGGTCATTGGTTGAAGGATTTAAAGAAAAGGGAGTTCATTAAAAGCAAATTCTTTAAAGCTATAATATTAATAAAGGCAGAAAGAATACTGTAAACAAATTCAAATTTGGAATACCAATCTTACTTTAATTTGAAATACTCACTTACTTTAATTTCAGCAAACAGGGGGAGATAAAGCTGACAAGGCCTTGTTTCGCATTTATTGATGCTTATCAATTGATGCTTATCAGTGAGTCTGTCACTACTCTAAAACAATAGCATAAGGTCTTCTAAATGCTATTAATTAAGGATACAGTGTATTGCAAAATACACTATATATACATTCATATATATAGAGCTATTTTAGAGCACCAATTCTAATTTTCAATTTGTGCTTGACCGGCAACCGCTCTGTATAATCAGTTCCTGATTATTTACTAGAATTCTATAAGAACCAAACATCCACGATTTCAGCAAACAGGAGGGGTAATTGGCTTTGATAAGCATCAATAAATGCGAAACAAGGCCTTGTCAGCTTTATCTCCCCCTGTTTGCTGAAATTAAAGTAAGTGAGTATGTCACTACTCTAAAACAATAGCATAAGGTCTTCGAAATGCTTTTAATTAAGCATACAGTGTATTGCAAAATACACTATATATACATTCATATATATATATATATATACATATATATATATATACATATATACATATATACATATATATATATATACACATATAGTAACTCATACATATATATATATATATATATATACACATACACGCGCACATACACATATATATATATACACACATACACACATATATACATATACACACACGAATACGAAGTATCAAAGATAAACAAGGAAAAGTCGGTGGGCTTTCAGTTCGGTACTTGTAAAGGCAAGTCCATGCTGTCCGACAGCGTCGTGGGGCGTTGGACGGACAGACCGGTTAAATTGCTCGGGGTCTGGTTCGGTCCGGACTTCCAGATGGAGAAAAACTGGAGCGAGGTGACGAGCAGGGTGGCCTCCCTCACCTAGAAAAGGGCCGAAAGGAAGCTGTATTTGAAAGGCCAGGCGGAGTTGGCGAAAGCGTACATCGCATTCGTTATCTGCTACCGCCTCACCATCGTCCCTTGCTCCGACCCAATTCTCACCAAAATGGAGCGCCTCCTCTACCGCTTTTTGTAGAAGGGACGCGCTCCCATGGTCAGACGATCCATCTGCTGTCAACACCCGTTGCGTGGAGGACTGGGCAAGCCATGGCTGATGATGCGCAAACATGCGCTGAGGCTGCGACATCTCCGGTGCTTCCTTGACGGTGAATAGGTGTGGTCGCCGTTCGCCAGGCACGTTTTCCCACAGCTCGTCTCCTTGACGGAGCTGCAGTCCTGGGTCAAGAAAAGACGGAGGGATAGCGTTTGGAAACTGGAATGTCTAGAGGCGCTCACTGCCCTCTGCAAGCTGGGAACCAGTATCGGTGGGACATCCACTTCGGCGTTCTATAGAGGACTAGTGGAGGTGAAGAGCGACGATGTTCTCGTATAGATCCTGGGCGTCGAAGAAGATCAGCTGTTTGCTCTCTTCTGGAGAACTTTCAGCCCAGCGCCTATGGATAACTTCCAGAAATCCCTGGCCTGGCAGTGCTACCGGGGAGCGTTGCCGGTTCAAGATAAGCTCTACAAGTACGGAAGTGCCATCAGCCGAGCCTGTCCGAGATGCGCGCTGAGCGACGAAACCGTCGCGCACGCACTCGCTCAGTGCCCGAGCATTGCTGACTTGTGGAGCTATGTCGAACAGTTGCTGTCGCGTGAAGGACCGATCCGGTTATCGACTGAGGCCATTGTGCAGATGGTCTCGCCGTCTTCCTTCAAGGTGGAAGGGCGGGCGGTTTTGATCTGCCTGGTGGCCATGGCGAAAGAGATCGTGTGGTGGACAAGGTTGAAAGGGTTAAAGACAGACGCTTTCCTCTTCGGCGAATCCCTGATTAACCTCTTCAAGTTTCACTTGAAGAGGAAAATCAGGGTGGAGAGGCAAGTGCTGTCTTCTAACAAGTTTGTTGAAAGGTGGGTGAATGGAGCGAGAATGGTCAGAGTGAATGGGAACGCTCTGAATATACGCTTGTAGTTTGAGGAATGGAAAAATTGAGAGAGGGCGCTTGCCCTGGTGGTCAGGGTGGCCGTGGTTTTTGTGTGGTTTTCGCCTCGATTAACGCTTGGAGGTTTCCCCCTATTGGGGAATTTTTCATTGTTTCAATTTTCATTTTTATTCTTTATATATATATATGTTTCTATGTCTTTTTTTCTTTTCTTTTATAAATAATAAAAAAATCTTTACATGCACAAAACACACATCGTACCGTCCTATATCGTCCTGTGCCCTCTGAAAAGTTTTTCTTGATGTCTGCACTTGTGGCCAATAAATAAATCATTATTATTATTATTATTATTATTATTATAAACTACCAGTAATGCGCTGGGTAGTTGCTGGCCTTGTGCCTAAAGTAGAAACAATTATTATTACTATTATTATTATTCTTTGAGTCTCAGTCATTGATGTTAGTTAACTGGAAAGTTTGTTGAAATGAATAGCAAGCCACTACTTGCAGCCTCAGATATTCAGGACGTATCGGAAGGTTCTTGCTGTTCCCAGCAAGCATGCCTTTTGAAGCGTTCCAAAAAGCGTGAAGGGGCCAATTTTCTTTAACCATCCCTGGAAACCTTTTGAGATAGTACCTAGTGCGCCTATGACAATCGGGACCACTTTGACTTCATGGCAGTTCCAAATCCTTTTTACCTCCCACTTTAAGTCCTGGTATCGGTTAATTTTCTCCCTCTCCTTCTCTTGCACTCTCGTGTCGAATGGGCAGGCCACATCCACAATCAGGCACGATCTTTTTTCTTTGTACACAACCACCAGGTCAGGTCTATTGTGTTCCAGTTTCTTGTCCGTCTGTATCCTAAAATCCCACAGCACCTTCACCTCATCGTTTTCTATCACCGCCTCTGGCTTATGCTCATACCACTTCTCAGAATGTGGTAAATTGTTTACTTTGCATAGGTGCCAGTGGATCACCCTGCCCATCACATCATGTCTCCAGCCCTTATAGTGAGTCTGGGCTAGGTGTTTACACTCGGATACAATGTGAGCCACAGTCTTCTCTCTCTCTCCACAGATCCTGCACAGTGGGCTAGCATCCTCCTTGTAAATATGGTGTTTCAACCACTTCGTTTTTAGGCCTGCTCCTAGGCAGCCATTAAGATTCCTTCTGTAGCCTTTTTAAGGTCTCCTCTTTTCAACCAGTTCCATGTCTGTGGATCTCTGAATTCAGTTTTCTCAAAGAAGGTACTATGAAGGGATTTTTCCTGAAGGCTGCTCCTTCTCCTTGATGTTATTTCCTCCTTGGACAACCCCTGGTCTATTGACTTCTCATTCAGTACAGTTCTGAGAATTGGCTCCTTACTATCAGTCACGTATTTGTGTAGGTTGTTTTCTCCATCTGAACACAGTCCTCTATGCTGATAAGACCTCTTCCACCTTCAGATCTCCTTAAGTAGAGTCTATCGACATCACTCCTCTTGTGGAACATGTTGTAGATAGTCAATAGTTTTCTAGTCTTCCTATCCATTTCTTTTTGTTCAGCAACATTCCATCTCAGAATTCCCGCACTGTACCTAATAATAGACACAGCTCGGGAATTTACTGCACTTATGGCATTCCTACTGTTCAGATGTGACTTTAATACGCTCCTTACTCTCTGAAGGTATTCAGTTCTTATCAATTCCTTTATTTTTTTGTTCTTGATGTCATCAACCTCCAGAACACTCAAATACTTGTATCCGTCTTCATTGTCAATTTCCTTCATCATCTCACCTGTTGGTACCTGTATTCCGTTACTTCTGCTCAATTTACCCTCTTCATCACAAGGACTCCACACTTACTAATACCAAATTACATACATATATCATTGCTGAAAATACGGACAGTGTCAACAAGCACATCCAACTCCTTCTCACTCTTCCCGAAGAGCTTAAGATCGTCCATGAAGAGGAGGTGATTGATGGTAAGCCCTTCCTTTCCCAACCTGTATCCTGCTCTCACTTTTTGCAGCACAATGGTCAAGGGCATCAGGGCCAGGACAAACAACAGAGGGGACAGACTATCTCCCTGGAAGATACCTCTCTTGATCTTCACGCCTCCCAAAATTCTCCAGCTGATGTTAACTCTGTTTCCCAGGATTTCATACTTTTGCCCAACAACTGTCTGATGTTATCTGCCACCTTGAAGATCTCCAGGCTTTTGGTGATCCAAGAATAAGGCACCATGTCAAATGCCTTTTTGTAGTCTATCCATCCCATGGCAAGACCAGTGTGTCTCCTCTTGCAATTCCTCATTATCATCTTATCAATAAGTAACTGGTCCTTTGTACCACGTGACTTCTTTTGGCATCCTTTCTGTTCGTCCGGTAACAAGTTATTTGTGTGGAGGTGATGGTTGATTTCCTCAGACATAATGCTTGTCAACAGTTTCCACATTACGGGCAGACATGTGATAGGTCTATAGTTGGTAACATCATTACCCTTGATTCGGTCTTTAATTATCAGAACTGTGGTACCTTTTGTCAACCATTCTGGTACCTCACCCGACATCAAGCAGTCATTGAACATGGTTGTCAGTTTCGGGTGGGGAGATGTTATATTTTTAATCCAATACCCCTGCACACCATCTGGGCCTGGTGATTTCCAGTTGGTTATTCTTTTGGCCTGCCCCTTAGGAATTTCAACTGTGATAGTCAAATCAGTTTGTTGGTGTGCCTGTTCACTGATCTCCTTCTGTACTGTCTCAATCCACACTGCCTGGTCATTATGTTTAACATCCTGCTCCCATATTCCTCTCCAGAATGTTTTAGTTTGTTCCGCCTCAGGGATCAAGTCGTTGCCTATTTCTTTCCCTTCAAGCTGTCCAAACAGCATCTTCTGGTTGTTGTCGAACATGCGGTTCTGTCTATACTGGCTGACTCTGTTCTCGTATCGCCTGATTTTTGCACTCTTGGCTACAATGCGTTGCTTCAGTACCTCTATGATAATATTTAGCTTTTTCCTCCTAGTTTTGTACTTTATTTCCAGTCTATTTTTAGTATCTATGTTTTTTAATGTCCCATTCAGTAGGGACTCAAGCTTTCCAATGTCATTTCTCATTTCCCTGATTTGACTACTCAGTCGTTTCTTCCACCAAGGCTCTGCTCTTTCTTGTCTGTTGTTTCCTCTCGCTTTTATACCAAGTAGTTTCCTCACCGTATTTGCTGTTGCTTTGAGGATATTGTTGCACTGGTGAAGGCCCCTCGCCTCAAGGTATGGGATGACTTTGTTTACCTTAGCCGTTGTTTCTTTTAATTTTTCCTGTCTACAAATCTTAGGTTCATAGGTCTCCCACTATCATTGTTCAATTCATCTACCACTAAGTTTAGTATATCAACCAAATCTTGTCCTAGCCCATCAGCATTCTTCTCCTCAGTTGGCCGTATCTCTGTTCCAGGTATTATTTATCTCAGCATTCAAATCATTGTCTGTTTCGGGTGGTTCCTCCGTTCTCAGGACCTCTTCCCCTTCATTTCCCACTGGCTCGTTTGCCTGGCATACTCCACTCTCCATCTCCAAGCTAATCTCTCTGCTCAGTTCCTCCAGTTCCAGCTCGCTTATCCACCCATTAGTTCTTATTACCCGAGCCTGCCTGGCCAATTTTTGTTCACCTAATTTAAATAGACCAATCTCGTTCCAGATGTTATGCATCCGTTTCCTATAGCCTTTCTCCTTGGGGTTACTCTTCAGGTAACATTGCATAACAGTTCTATTCAATTCTTTCGTCCACTTGGTTCTGGTCCCTTTCCTTCTTCTTCTTCCTCCGACACCAGCAGTATTTGGTTGACAGCCAGGTCCCTGCTGCTGAGCCAGGGAGCACCTGTTGGGTGAGAGTCTGTCACATGACATTCTAGTCTCCATTTCACCGTTATTCGTTATTCGAACTGTTTAGGTTCGACATTTAAACACTCTTATCGAGGATTGGCGAATGTATGGTTACATAACCACCGGTGAATTCATCGTCTCCGGTGGTTCCGTCACTCCACGTGATTTTTGTGTGGCATTATCACGCTGTAGACGAACATAAATAAACAAACAAACAAACAAGCAAAAAACCCCCCCAAAATGAATAAGCATATGTTTCATTGTAATGTAGTGTTTGAATGTCTGACTTGGTTTTTCCCTTCCCTTCTCTGTCCGTCTGTTTGTTTTTCTCTTCATTCATATTTTCTTTACGTTTTTCGTTGTTGCTGTGCTGCTTTGATTTTGATTTTTTTTTTTTTGATTTTGACCGGGTCATCAATTCAGTCTATTTATATATTTTGATGCCTTCCTCTTTTAGTGGGGGTTCTACGATGTAGCAGGGGGTATTATTATTATTATTATTATTATTATTATTATTATTATTATTATTATTATTATTTGCATTTATCTTGCTTTATGTTCATACGAGTTATCACCAAGTCACAACCAGTGACCTCAAGAGACAACAAGGTCCGCCATGTTCAAGAAAGAACATACATTTTTAAACATGCATCCTTGATCAAGCTCTCTTATCACGTTCCCCCGATGAAGATTAATGTCTGAACTCTTCAGCAGCTTTCCTCTGGTGAACGTTGCTTTGGCGCATTTATCCAGTCCAAACTCCATTTTAATGTCATCACTGAACTGCTTCACAGTGGATAATAGCCCTTGCAATTGTTCATCATTTTTTGCAAATAGTTTCCGGTCATCCATGTAGAACAGGTGATTAATGGTTTTGTCATAGACTCTATATCCATGTTTTGTTTCATTGAGCATTTTACTTAATGGTATAAGTGCGATGCAGAATAAAAGCGGTGATAAAGAGTCACCCTGAAAATTTATTATTATTATTATTATTATTATTATTTGCATTTATCTTGCTTTATGTTTATACGAGTTATCACCAAGTCACAACCAGTGACCTCAAGAGACAACAAGGTCCGCCATGTTCAAGAAAGAACACACATATTCACACATGCATCCTTAGTGTTTAGACTTGTGATGTACTTATATTGACAGGATCTTCCTTAGTATATGGGCAGTTCCCATTAGTACTATCTTTTGTATTTCTCCTATACGCGGGTTTCCTGGGATTTGCGATAAGTAGTCGTTAGACCCCTTAGGTATCATTCCCAGAGCGCCTACAACCACTGGTATTGTTTTAGTTCTCAATTTCCACATTTTTCCAATTTCTATCTCCAGGTCCTTATACTTGCTCAATTTTTCAAATGTTTTTATAGATACATTCTTGTCTATTGGAACAGACATATCAATTAGCAGGCATACCCTCCTTTGAAAGTCCTTCAATATTATATCAGGTCTATTTGCATCTATTTTTCGGTCTGTTTGGATGCTAAAGTTCAACAAGATTGAGATGTGATCTTTTTCAAGTATGGGAGGGGGTTGATGCTCCCACCAATTCTTTTGATGGGGCAGGTCAAAATGCTTACACATTATCCAATGTATGTATTGTGCAGCTCTGTCATGCCTGTTTAGGTATTCGGTTGGAGCTATAGGACTGCAGATTGAAATTATATGGTCAATGGTCTCTGGTTGTTTTTTGCATACACGGCATAATGGGCTGCACCCATTTTTTATTATGTTGGCTTGGTAATTTTTTGTTGGCGGACACTGATCTTGTGCCGATATAATCAGTCCTTCAGTCTCCGATTTCAGTCCAGAGGATGCCAACCACTGATGGGTTAAAGTTTTGTCAACATCAGGATTGTTAGCTCGCTCTGGGTATTTTCCATACAGAGGCTTTTCTTGCCATTTCTTAGCCAGTTTCTGTAGCAGTTCTTTCTTTGCAGTTACTTTTACCTGCTTTGCTTTTTCTGTGTTTTCCATTTCAGCAGTAAATGGGACTCCTGAAATTTGTAGTCCATTACTGTATCTTTGTGCATCTTTTGTAATGGAATATGATCTTTTGGTGCTTTCGTGTTTCAAAACGAGTTTGATCATCCAATCATGTGATTCCCTTAGATATGTGGATAATCCAATTGTTGCAGTTTTCAACGCAATGTCTAACTGGATTAACCCACGTCCTCCTTCTTTCCTAGGGAGATATATTCTATCTATGTCTGCCTTAGGGTGATGCATTCTGTGCATGGTTAAGAATTTTCGGATTTTTGTATCGAGCCTACGGATCTCTGTGCTTGACCAGTTGATGACATTGTAACTGTAAGTTACTACTGGTATGGCAAGCGTGTTTATGGCATCGATCCTATTCCTTGCATTCAATTCCGTTCTTAAGATTGCTCTGACTCTGCGGTAACATTCCTTCCTTATCCTTTCCCTCATTGTCGAGTGCTTGATTCCGTCTCCTTCACAAACACCTAGATATTTGTAAGTTTGTTCTTGATCAAGCTCTCTTATCACGTTCCCCCGATCAAGATTAATGTCTGAACTCTTCAGCAGCTTTCTTCTGGTGAACGTTGCTTTGGCGCATTTATCCAGTCCAAACTCCATTTTAATGTCATCACTGAACTGCTTTACAGTGGATAATAGCCCTTGCAATTGTTCATCATTTTTTGCAAATAGTTTCAGGTCATCCATGTAGAACAGGTGATTAATGGTTTTGTCATAGACTCTATATCCATGTTTTGTTTCATTGAGCATTTTACTTAATGGTATAAGTGCGATGCAGAATAAAAGCGGTGATAAAGAGTCACCCTGAAAAATTCCACAATTAATGTTAACTTCTCCAGCTTCCAGTGATTTTGTTTCACTATTCAAAAGGAGTGTCGTTCTCCATGTCCTCATACTGAATGACAAAAACCTCCTGATAACGGGGGATATTTTGAAAATCTCTAAACATTTGTCAATCCAACTGTGTGGCAAACTATCAAATGCTTTTTTATAATCTATCCAAGCAATCGATAGATTTTTGTGTCTATTATGACAATCTTCCAGTACCATTTTGTTAACCAGAAGCTGATCCTTACAGCCATATGAGCCTCGTTTACACCCTTTCTGCTCAATGGGAAATAGGTCATTTGTTATCAGGTGGTCATATGTGTATTGAGTTAGGACTGATGTTAAAATTTTATACATTGTGGTCAAGCAGGTTATCGGTCTGTAATTTTTGGGATTGTTTGTCTCATCATTCTTCGGTAGCAGGAATGTAATGCCGTTAACTAGCCATGATGGTATCTTTTCTGGCTCCTTAACTATTTCATTGTAAAGTTGGGCTAACAGCTCATGAGACTCTGTGAAGGCATTTATCCAAAAGTTTTGTATTTTGTCTTTTCCTGGGGATTTCCACTTGCTGGTTTTTCTTAGATCCAAGCGCAGCTGTTCAACTGTTATATTTTCCCATGTTTGTTCTTCAAGGTGAGCTGTTTCTTTCATTTGTCTGTCTATCCATGGGGCATGTATGTTATGAACTTTTTCTTCGGCCTAGATCTTTTCCCAGAATTCTTGCACTTCCTCCTTGGGTGGTATTGATTTAGCAGTTATTGTTGACTTACCAATTTTTCTGTAGAAGTTTCTTTGGTTGTTTTTGAACATATTATTGTCCTTATAGAATCTAGATCGTTTTCCAAAGCGCCTTATACGAGCAGCTTTGGCCGACACTTTTTGCTTGATTGTTTCTATCAGCATGTCTATGTCACATGTTGATCTTATACTGTACTTTTTTTTCAATTTTCTAAGTTTAGTTTGTTTAACATGTTCACCTACTTTATAGTTTGTTAAAATTTCTATGTCAGATCGGAGAAGGTTTATTTGGCGATTGATGTTATCTTGCCAAGTAGATTTCTTGTGGGAATTCCTTTGTTTTTTCATCTTCACTCCACATAAGTGAGTGGTGACTTTAGCCGATGCATAATAGAGATGATTTAAGTCAGTAATGCTTAGTTTGTTTGTGATGATAATGTTTTTGAGAATTATGTTAGTCTTGTGTATTATCTTTTGGTTCTGTTTGGAGTTCTGGATCTTAGGGAGGGTGTCTCGTTCCCCCATGTCAGATTCTTTCATTTTCATCCATTCGATCATAATTTCATCCTTCAAGTTGGCAAGTTCATTCTCATTCATTTCTTTATCATTTACGATCTCATTATTTTCATTTGGAGTTTCATCCTGAGCATGCACTCCCTCCACTTTTTCGCTCCTTTCTTTAATTTGTTCTGTTGCCAGTGATTCCGCCCCAACTCTGGGATTCGAAGTGTTACAGTTTACCTCGTTTTCACTGACACATGCTTCATTTTCCCTTCGCTGACTTTGTGCTACTAGCTTGATCTGATCAATTTCTATATCAGTTAGTAACTTTTTTCTTACAATATTTCTTCGTATATTGGCTAGTTTGTTACTGTCAATATAGCCTCTGTTTTCGGGGTGTTTCTTTTTACAGTTGATATATGTTTGCTCTGTATTCGATGTATTTGATGGGTAGTACATGGCAGTGTAGAAAGCCTCAAGGACTTCTTTATTATCTTCCCTTGACCATTTTTCTCTCTTTTTCTTTGGATTTCTTGGTGGTGAGCATGGAGGGACGACAGTAGGAGTATTCCGGTTATGGGAGGTCTCCAGCTCCGAAGTGATGGGAAGGTTTGAACCATTAGCTGATTTTTCGACCCCAGTCTGGTTCCTCTCTGAGGGACGCGGCCCTTTTTTACCCGGGTGACGGCCGATCCGGTATGAGATTTCATCATTAGACATCTACTTTATTTTGTCGCGATTTATCCTTATCCGCCAAGGGGTAATCTTTTCGTGTTACCACTTCTAGAACGAGTGTCAACCAAGACTAGAGGGGTCGTTCTCCCCTAGAGACATGGCTATTCCCCGCCGGCCGCCATCCCGGTATTTCTTGGTCACGGGGTTTTCTTTTTGTTGTTTTTTTTAAATTGTTATTATCATGAGTGGTTCCTTAATGTGAGCATTGCGTGGCTTAAGAATGAAATTATTAATAATTGTCTCCACTCCAGGCCAGCAATCACCCAGTGCATTACAATAATATAATATACTTTTTGTTGTAGTTGGCTGTTATTGCTGCTGGCTATGTCGGTGGTGGTGCCGGGGCTTTTTATATTGTTGGTGAGGAAGGGGTGAGCCAGCAGTCCCATAATTGTTGATGTAGACGTTTGTCCGTGGCAAGGTCACCAAGTCAATCTATTTATATCTTTTGCTAGCCTCTCTCTTGTCTAGTGCTACCACCACCTTCCCTTTTCTCTCTCAAGTTAACAGGGGAATAGTGTCAGTAGCATTGAATGAGTGGTGGCGGCGATGATGGATGTGGTGGGGTGGTGGCAGCGGTGGTGTTGTGGTTACTGATATAGTATCTATGAGTTTGTGTTCGTATGTTTAATATATATTTTCATTATATTTTGTGTTGACATATTCCCGTAAAATTTGAATTAAACATTTTTTAAAATTTGAGACAATAATAATAGTAATTATTATTATGATGCCGGTGAAGTTGCCGTTATATTTAGTGTGATGGGATAGGTAGTGTATCAAGTTTCTGGTGTTGGTGAAATTGAAATTGCCGCTGTTCTATATAGTGTAGACAGAGGGTGTTTTGTTCCATTTATAACCATTTTCTTTTTTTGAATACAAAATATATAATTCAAAATTGAATATTTGCGCGATACAACAATATAATATGGATCCGAAACTTTATGGGACCTCATTCGGTGCCTTTATGCAACATTTGTGCTAAGAATTGTTCTTTCACAATTGATTTAAATATGTTAAAAATCAAAAAACTTACGGGAGCAATTTCGTGACGTTCTACCACCTCGTGCGTCTTCTTCCCTATCTTATTATTATTATTATTATTATTATTATTATTATTATTATTATTATTATTATTATTATTATTATTATTATTATTATTATTATTATTCCTTGAATCTCAGTCATTGATGTTAGTTAACTGGAAAGTCCGTTGGAATGAATATCAAGCCACTACCTGCAGCCTCAGATATTCAGGACGTATCGGAGGGTTCTTGCTGTTCCCAGCAAGCATGCCTTTTGAAGCGTTCCAAAAAGCGTGAAGGGGCCGATTTTCTTTAACCATCCCTGGAAACTTTTGGAGATAGTCCCCAGTACGCCTATGACAATGGGGATCACTTTGACTTCATGGCAGTTCCAAATCCTTTTTACCTCCCACTTTAATCCTGGTATCGGTTAATTTTCTCCCTCTCCTTCTCTTGCACTCTCGTGTCGAACGGGCAGGCCACATCCACAATCAGACACGATCTTTTTTCTTTGTCCACAACCACCAGGTCAGGTCTATTGTGTTCCAGTTTCTTGTCCGTCTGATTATTATTATTATTATTTGCATTTATCTTGCTTTATGTTCATACGAGTTATCACCAAGTCACAACCAGTGACCTCAAGAGACAACAAGGTCCGCAATGTTCAAGAAAGAACATACATTTTTAAACATGCATCCTTAGTGTTTAGACTTGTGATGTACTTATATTGATAGGATCTTCCTTAGTATATTATTTATTATTATTATTATTATTATTATTATTATTATTATTATTGTTGTTATTCCTTGAATCTCAGTCATTGATGTTGGTTAACTGGAAAGTCCGTTGGATTGAATATCAAGCCACTACCTGCAGCCTCAGATATTCAGGATGTATCGGAGGGTTCTTGCTGTTCCAAGCAAGCATGCCTTTTGAAGCGTTCCAAAAAGCGTGAAGGGGCCGATTTTCTTTAACCATCCCTGGAAACGTTTGGAGATAGTCCCCAGTGCGCCTATGACAATCGGGATCACTTTGACTTCATGGCAGTTCCAAATCATTTTCACCTCCCACTTTAGGTCCTGGTATCGGTTAATTTTCTCCCTCTCCTTCTCTTGCACTCTCGTGTCGAACGGGCAGGCCACATCCACAATCAGACACGATCTTTTTTCTTTGTCCACAACCACCAGGTCAGGTCTATTGTGTTCCAGTTTTTTGTCCGTCTGTATCCTAAAATCCCACAGCACCTTCACCTGATTGTTCTCCATCACCGCCTTTGGCCTATGCTCATACCATTTCTCAGAATGTGGTAAATTGTTTACTTTGCACAGGTGCCAGTGGATCACCCTGCCCATCACATCGTGTCTCCAGCCCTTATAGTGGGTCTGGGCTAGGTGTTTACACTCGGACACAATGTGAGCCACAGTCTCCTCTCTCTCTCCACAGATCCTGCACAGTGGGCTAGCCTCCTCCTTGTAGATATGGTGCTTCAACCACTTCGTTTTGAGGGCCTGCTCCTGCGCAGCCATTAGCATTCCTTCTGTAGCCTTTTTGAGGTCTCCTCTTCTCAACCAGTTCCATGTCTGTGGATCTCTAAATTCAGTTTTCTCAAAGAAGGTACTATGAAGGGATTTTCCCATAAGGCTGCTCTTCCTCCTTGATGTTATTTCCTCCTTGGACATCCCCTGGCCTACTGTCCCCTCCTTCAGTACAGTTCTGAGCATTGGCTCCTTACTATAGGTCACGTATTTGTATAGGTTGTTTTTCTCCATCTGAACACAGTCCTCTATGCTGATAAGACCTCTTCCACCCTCAGATCTCCTTAGGTAGAATCTATCGACATCACTCCTCCTGTGGAACATGTTGTAGATAGTCAATAGCTTCCTAGTCTTCCTATCCATTTCTTTTTGTTCAGCAACATTCCATCTCAGAATTCCCGCACTGTACCTAATAATAGACACAGCTCGGGAATTTACTGCGCTTATGGCATTTCTGCTGTTCAGATGTGACTTCAATACGCTCCTTACTCTCCGAATGTATTCAGTTCTCAACAATTCCTTCATGTTTTTGTTCTTTATGCCATCAGCCTCCAGAACGCCCAAATACTTGTATCCTTCCTCAGAGTCAATTTCCTTTATCATCTCACCTGTTGGTATCTGGATCCCGTTACTTCTGCTCAACCTACCCCTCTTCATCACAATGACTCCACATTTACCAATACCGAACTGCATACATATATCACTGCTGAAAATACGGACAGTGTCAACAAGCACATCCAACTCCTTCTCACTTTTCCCGAAGAGCTTAAGATCGTCCATGAAGAGGAGGTGATTGATGGTAAGCTCTCCCCTTCCCAACTTGTATCCTGCTCTCACTTTTCGCAGCATAATGGTCAAGGGCATCAGGGCATGGACAAACAACAGAGGGGACAGGCTATCTCCCTGGAAGATACCTCTCTTGATCTTCACGCTTCCCAAGGATACTCCAGTTGATGTCAACTCTGTCTCCCAGGACCCCATACTCCTGCCTAGCAACTGTCTGATGTTATCTGCCACCCTGAAGATCTCCAGGCTTTTGGTGATCCAGGAATGAGGCACCATGTCAAATGCCTTTCTGTAGTCTATCCATCCCATGGCAAGATCAGTGTGTCTCCTCCTGCAATTCCCCATTACCATCTTATCAATAAGTAACTGGTCCTTTGTACCACGTTACTTCTTTCGGCATCCTTTCTGTTCGTCCGGTAACAAGTTGTTTGTGTGGAGGTGATGGTAGATTTCCTCAGAATCAATGCTCGTCAACAGTTTCCACATTACGGACAGACATGTGATAGGTCTATAGTTGGTAACATCATTACCCTTGATTCGGTCTTTCATTATCAGAACTGTGGTACCTTTTGTCAACCACTCTGGCACCTCACCCGACACCAAGCAGTCATTGAACATGGCCGTCAGCTTCGGGTGGAGGGATGTTAAATGTTTAATCCAATACCCCTGCACACCATCTGGGCCTGGTGATTTCCAGTTGGTTAGTTTTTTGGCCTGCCCCTTAAGAGTTTCAACTGTGATACTCAAATCAGTTTGTTGTTGTGCCTGCTCACCGATCTCCCTCTGTACTGTCTCAATCCACCCTGCCTGGGCATTGTGTCTAACATCCTGCTCCCATATTCCTCTCCAGAATGTTTTAGTTTGCTCCGCCCCAGGGATCAAGTCGTTGCCTCTTTCTTTCCCCTCAAGCTGTCCAAACAGCATCTTCTGGTTGTTGTCGAACATGCGGTTCTGTTTATACTGACTGACTCTGTTCTCGTATCGCCTGATGTTTGCACTCTTTGCTACAATGCGTTGCTTCAGTTCCTCTATGATAATATTTAGCTTTTTCCTCCTAGTTTCGTATTTTATTTCCAGCCTATTTTTAGTGCCTATGTTTTTTAGTGTCCCATTCAGTAGTGACTCAAGCTTTCCTATGTCATTTCTCATTTCCCCGATTTGCCCACTCAGTCGCTTCTTCCATTATTATTATTATTATTATTGTTATTGTTATTCCTTGAATCTCAGTCATTGATGTTGGTTAACTGGAAAGTCCGTTGGATTGAATATCAAGCCACTACCTGCAGCCTCAGATATTCAGGACGTATCGGAGGGTTCTTGCTGTTCCAAGCAAGCATGCCTTTTGAAGCGTTCCAAAAAGCGTGAAGGGGCCGATTTTCTTTAACCATCCCTGGAAACCTTTGGAGATAGTCCCCAGTGCGCCTATGACAATCGGGATCACTTTGACTTCATGGCAGTTCCAAATCCTTTTCACCTCCCACTTTAGGTCCTGGTATCGGTTAATTTTCTCCCTCTCCTTCTCTTGCACTCTCGTGTCGAACGGGCAGGCCACATCCACAATCAGGCACGATCTTTTTTCTTTGTCCACAACCACCAGGTCAGGTCTATTGTGTTCCAGTTTTTTGTCCGTCTGTATCCTAAAATCCCACAGCACCTTCACCTGACTGTTCTCCATCACCGCCTCTGGCCTATGCTCATACCATTTCTCAGAATGTGGTAGATTGTTTACTTTGCACAGGTGCCAGTGGATCACCCTGCCCATCACATCGTGTCTCCAGCCCTTATAGTGGGTCTGGGCTAGGTGTTTACACTCGGATACAATGTGAGCCACAGTCTTCTCTCTCTCTCCACAGATCCTGCACAGTGGGCTAGCATCCTCCTTGTAAATATGGTGTTTCAACCACTTCGTTTTTAGGCCTGCTCCTAGGCAGCCATTAAGATTCCTTCTGTAGCCTTTTTAAGGTCTCCTCTTTTCAACCAGTTCCATGTCTGTGGATCTCTGAATTCAGTTTTCTCAAAGAAGGTACTATGAAGGGATTTTCCCTTAAGGCTGCTCTTCCTCCTTGATGTTATTTCCTCCTTGGATATCCCCTGGCCTACTGTCCCCTCCTTCAGTACAGCTCTGAGCATTGGCTCCTTACTATAGGTCACGTATTTGTATAGGTTGTTTTTCTCCATCTGAACACATTCCTCTATGCTGATAAGACCTCTTCCACCCTCAGATCTCCTTAGGTAGAGTCTATCGACATCACTCCTCTTGTGGAACATGTTGTAGATAGTCAATAGCTTCCTAGTCTTCCTATCCATTTCTTTCTGTTCAGCAACATTCCATCTCAGAATTCCCGCACTGTACCTAATAATAGACACAGCTCGGGAATTTACTGCGCTTATGGCATTTCTGCTGTTCAGATGTGACTTCAATACGCTCCTTACTCTCCGAATGTATTCAGTTCTTAACAATTCCTTCATTTTTTTGTTCTTTATGCCATTAGCCTCCAGCACGCCCAAATACTTGTATCCTTCATCAGAGTCAATTTCCTTTATCATCTCACCTGTTGGTATCTGGATCCCGTTACTTATGCTCAACCTACCCCTCTTCATCACAATGACTCCACATTTACCAATACCAAACTGCATACATATATCACTGCTGAAAATACGGACAGTGTCAACAAGCACATCCAACTCCTTCTCACTTTTCCCGAAGAGCTTAAGATCGTCCATGAAGAGGAGGTGATTGATGGTAAGCTCTCCCCTTCCCAACTTGTATCCTGCTCTCACTTTTCGCAGCATAATGGTCAAGGGCATCAGGGCAAGGACAAACAACAGAGGGGACAGGCTATCTCCCTGGAAGATACCTCTCTTGATCTTCACGCTTCCCAAGGATACTCCAGTTGATGTCAACTCTGTCTCCCAGGACCCCATACTCCTGCCTAGCAACTGTCTGATGTTATCTGCCACCCTGAAGATCTCCAGGCTTTTGGTGATCCAGGAATGAGGCACCATGTCAAATGCCTTTCTGTAGTCTATCCATCCCATGGCAAGATCAGTGTGTCTCCTCCTGCAATTCCCCATTACCATCTTATCAATAAGCAACTGGTCCTTTGTACCACGTGACTTCTTTCGGCATCCTTTCTGTTCGTCCGGTAACAAGTTGTTTGTGTGGAGGTGATGGTAGATTTCCTCAGACACAATGCTCGTCAACAGTTTCCACATTACGGGCAGACATGTGATAGGTCTATAGTTGGTAGCATCATTACCCTTGATTCGGTCTTTCATTATCAGAACTGTGGTACCTTTTGTCAACCACTCTGGCACCTCACCCGACACCAAGCAGTCATTGAACATGGCCGTCAGCTTCGGGTGGAGGGATGTTAGATGTTTAATCCAATACCCCTGCACACCATCTGGGCCTGGTGATTTCCAGTTGGTTAGTTTTTTGGCCTGCCCCTTAAGAGTTTCAACTGTGATACTCAAATCAGTCTGTTGCTGTGCCTGCTCACCGATCTCCCTCTGTACTGTCTCAATCCACCCTGCCTGGGCATTGTGTCTAACATCCTGCTCCCATATTCCTCTCCAGAATGTTTTAGTTTGCTCCGCCCCAGGGATCAAGTCGTTGCCTCTTTCTTTGCCCTCAAGCTGTCCAAACAGCATCTTCTGGTTGTTGTCGAACATGCGGTTCTGTTTATACTAGCTGACTCTGTTCTTGTATCGCCTGATTTTTGCACTCTTTGCTACAATGCGTTGCTTCAATTCCTCTATGATAATATTTAGCTTTTTACTCCTAGTTTTGCATTTTATTTCCAGTCTATTTTTAGTGCCTATGTTTTTTAGTGTCCCATTCAGTAGTGACTCAAGCTTTCCTATGTCATTTCCCATTTCCCCGATTTGCCCACTCAGTCGCTTCTTCCACCACGGCTCTGCTCTTTCTTGTCTGTTGTTTCCTCTCGCTTTTATACCAAGTAGTTTCCTCACCGTATTTGCTGTTGCTCTGAGGATATTGTTGCACTGGTGAAGGCTCCTCGCCTCAAGGTATGGGATGACTTTGTTTACCTTAGCTGTTGTTTCTTTTATCTTTTTCCTGTCTACAAATCTTAGGTTCATAGGTCTCCCACTATCATTGTTCAATTCATCTACCACTAAATTTAGGATGTCAACCGAATCTTGTCCTAGCCCGTCAGCATTCATCTCCTCAGTGGCCGTATCTCTGTTCCAGGTATTATTTATCTCAGTACTCAGATCATTGTCTGCTTCGGGTGGTTCCTCCGTTCTCAGGACCTCCTCACCTTCATTTCCCACCGGCTCGCCTGTCTGGCATACTACACCCGCCATCTCCAAGCCATTCTCTCTGCTCAGTTCCTCCAGTTCCAGCTCGCTTATCCACCCATTAGTTCTTATTACCCGAGCCTGCCCGGCCAATTTTTGTTCATCTAATTTAAATAAACCAATCTCGTTCCAGATGTTATGCATCCGTCTCCTGTAGCCCCTCTCCTTGGGGTTACTTTTCAGGTAGCATTGCATAACAGTTCTATTCAATTCTTTCGTCCAGTTGGTTCTGGCCCCTTTCCTTCTTCTCCTTCCTCCAACATCAGCAGTATTTGGTTGACAGTCAGGTTCCTGCTGCTGAGCCAGGGGGCACCTGTTGGGTGAGAGTCTGTCACATGACGTTCTAGTCTCCATTTCACCGTTATTCGAACTGTTTATGTTCGACTATTTAAACACTCTTATCGAGGATTGTTATTATTATTATTATTATTATTATTAATATTATTATTATTATTATTATTATTATTATTTGCATTTATCTTGCTTTATGTTCATACGAGTTATCACCAAGTCACAACCAGTGACCTCAAGAGACAACAAGGTCCGCCATGTTCAAGAAAGAACATACATATTCACACATGCATCCTTAGTGTTTAGACTTGTGATGTACTTATATTGACAGGATCTTCCTTAGTATATGGGCAGTTCCCATTAGTACTATCTTTTGTATTTCTCCTATACGCTGGTTTCCTGGGATTTGCGATAAGTAGTCGTTAGACCCCTTAGGTATCATTCCCAGAGCGCCTACAACCACTGGTATTATTTTAGTTCTCAATTTCCACATTTTTCCAATTTCTATCTCCAGGTCCTTATACTTGCTCAATTTTTCAAATGTTTTTATAGATACATTCTTGTCTATTCGAACAGACATATCAATTAGCAGGCATACCCTCCTTTGAAAGTCCTTCAATATTATATCAGGTTTATTTGCATCTATTTTTTGGTCTGTTTGGATGCTAAAGTTCCACAAGATTGAGATGTGATCTTTTTCAAGTATGGGAGGTGGTTGATGCTCCCACCAATTCTTTTGATGGGGCAGGTCAAACTGCTTACACGTTATCCAATGTATGTATTGTGCAGCTCTGTCATGCCTGTTTAGGTATTCGGTTGGAGCTATAGGACTGCACATTGAAATTATATGGTCAATGGTCTCTGGTTGTTTTTTGCATACACGGCATAATGGGCTGCACCCATTTTTTTTTTATGTTGGCTTGGTAATTTTTTGTTGGCAGACACTGATCTTGTGCCGATATAATCAGTCCTTCAGTCTCCGATTCCAGTCCAGAGGATGCCAACCACTGATGGGTTAAAGTTTTGTCAACATCAGGATTGTTAGCTCGCTCTGGGTATTTTCCATACAGAGGCTTTTCTTGCCATTTCTTAGCCAGTTTCTGTAGCAATTCTTTCTTTGCAGTTACTTTTACCTGCTTTGCTTTTTCTGTGTTTTCCATTTCAGCAGTAAATGGGACTTCTGAAATTTGTAGTCCATTACTGTATCTTTGTGCATCGTTTGTAATGGAATATGATCTTTTGGTGCTTTCGTGTTTCAAAACGAGTTTGTTCATCCAATCATGTGATTCCCTGAGATATGTGGATAATCCAATTGTTGCAGTTTTCAACGCAATGTCTAACTGGATTAACCCACGTCCTCCTTCTTTCCTAGGGAGATATATTCTATCTATGTCTGCCTTAGGGTGATGCATTCTGTGCATGGTTAAGAATTTTCGGATTTTTGTATCGAGCCTACGGATCTCTGTGCTTGACCAGTTGATGACATTGTAACTGTAGGTTACTACTGGTATGGCAAGCGTGTTTATAGCATCGATCCTATTCCTTGCATTCAAATTCCGTTCTTAAGATTGCTCTGACTCTGCGGTAACATACCTTCCTTATCATTTCCCTCATTGTCGAGTGCTTGATTCCGTCTCCTTCACAAACACCTAAATATTTGTAAGATTTTTCTTGACCAAGCTCTCTTATCACGTTCCCCCGATCAAGATTAATGTCTGAACTCTTCAGCAGCTTTCCTCTGGTGAACGTTGCTTTGGCGCATTTATCCAGTCCAAACTCCATTTTAATGTCATCACTGAACTGCTTCACAGTGGATAATAGCCCTTGCAATTGTTCATCATTTTTTGCAATTAGTTTCAGGTCATCCATGTAGAACAGGTGATTAATCGTTTTGTCATAGACTCTATATCCATGTTTTGTTTCATTGAGCATTTTACTTAATGGTATAAGTGCGATGCAGAATAAAAGCGGTGATAAAGAGTCACCCTGAAAAATTCTACAATTACTGTTAACTTCTCCAGCTTCCAGTGATTTTGTTTCACTATTCAAAAGGAGTGTCGTTCTCCATGTCCTCATACTGAATGACAAATCCCTCCTGACAACGGGGGATATTTTGAAAATCGCTAAACATTTTTCAATCCAACTGTATGGCAAACTATCGAATGCTTTTTTATAATCTATCCAAGCAATCGATAGATTTTTGTGTCTATTATGACAATCTTCCAGTATCATTTTGTTAACCAGAAGCTGATCCTTACAGCCATATGAGCCTCGTTTACACCCTTTCTGCTCAATGGGAAATAGGTCATTTGTTATCAGGTGGTCATATGTGCATTCAGTTAGGACTGATGTTAACATTTTATACATTGTGGTCAAGCAGGTTATCGGTCTGTAATTTTGGGGATTGTTTGTCTCATCATTCTTCGGTAGCAGGAATGTAATGCCGTTAACTAGCCATGATGGTATCTTTTCTGGCTCCTTAACTATTTCATTGTAAAATTGGGCTAACAGCTCATGAAACTCTGTGAAGGCATTTATCCAAAAGTTTTGTATTTTGTCTTTTCCTGGGGATTTCCATTTGCTGGTTTTTCTTAGAGTCAAGCGCAGCTGTTCAACTGTTATATTTTCCCATGTTTGTTCTTCAAGGTGAGCTGTTTCGTTCATTTGTCTGTCTATCCATGGGGCATGTATGTTATGAACTTTTTCTTCGGCCCAGATCTTTTCCCATAATTCTTGCACTTCCTCCTTGGGTGGTATTGATTTAGCAGTTATTGTTGACTTACCAATTTTTCTGTAGAAGTTTCTTTGGTTGTTTTTGAACATATTATTGTCCTTATAGAATCTAGATCGTTTTTCAAAGCGCCTTATACGAGCAGCTTTGGCCGACACTTTTTGCTTGATTGTTTCTATCAGCATGTCTATGTCACATGTTGATCTTATACTGTACTTTTTTTTCAATTTTCTAAGTTTAGTTTGTTTAACATGTTCACCTACTTTATAGTTTGTTAAAATTTCTATGTCAGATCGGAGAAGGTTTATTTGGCGATTGATATTATCTTGCCAAGTAGATTTCTTGTGGGAATTCCTTTGTTTTTTCATCTTCACTCCACATAAGTGAGTGGTGACTTTAGCCGATGCATAATAGAGATGATTTAAGTCAGTAATGTTTAGTTTGTTTGTGATGATAATGTTTTTGAGAATTATGTTAGTCTTGTGTATTATCTTTTGGTTCTGTTTGGAGTTCTGGATCTTAGGGAGGGTGTCTCGTTCCCCCATGTCAGATTCTTTCATTTTCATCCATTCGATCATAATTTCATCCTTCAAGTTGGCAAGTTCATTCTCATTCATCTCTTTATCTTTTACGATCTCATTATTTTCATTTGGAGTATCATCCTGAGCACGCACTCCCTCCACTTTTTCGCTCCTTTCTTTAATTTGTTCTGTTGCCAGTGATTCCGCCCCAACCCTGGGATTCGAAGTGTTACAGTTTACCTCGTTTTCACTGACACATGCTTCATTTTCCCTTCGCTGACTTTGTGCTACTAGCTTGATCTGATCAATTTCTATATCAGTTAGTAACTTTTTTCTTACAATATTTCTTCGTATATTGGCTAGTTTGTTACTGTCACTATAGCCTCTGTTTTCGGGATGTTTCTTTTTCCAGTTGATATATGTTTGTTCTGTATTCGATGTATTTGATGGGTAGTACATGGCAGTGTAGAAAGCCTCAAGGACTTCTTTATTATCTTCCCTTGACCATTTTTCTCTCTTTTTCTTTGGATTTCTTGGTGGTGAGCATGGAGGGCCAACAGTAGGAGTATTCCGGTTATGGGAGGTCTCCAGCTCCGAAGTGATGGGAAGGTTTGAACCATTAGCTGATTTTTCGACCCCAGTCTGGTTCCTCTCTGAGGGACGCGGCCCTTTTTTACCCGGGTGACGGCCGATCCGGTATGAGATTTTATCATTAGACATTTACTTTATTTTGTCGCGTTTTATCCTTATCCGCCAAGGGGTAATCATTTCGTGTTACCACTTCTAGAACGAGTGTCAACCAAGACTAGAGGGGTCGTTCTCCCCTAGAGACATGGCTATTCCCCGCCGGCCGCCATCCCGGTATTTCTTGGTCACGGGGTTTTCTTTTTTTTTTTTTGTTTTTTTTTTTTTTTTAATTAAATTGTTATTATCATGAGTGGTTCCTTAATGTGAGCATTGCGTGGCTTAAGAATGAAATTATTAATAATTGTCTCCACTCCAGGCACAAGGCCAGCAATCACCCAGTGCATTGCGGTGGATTGGCAGTATTGGTAGAGGGTCGGACGCCATGCTTTCCAGCATAGTTACGTCCCTTTACGATCTGAGTTCAAATCCCGCCGAGGTTGACTTTGCCTTTCATCCTTACGGGGTAGATAAAATAAAGTACCAGTAATGCACTGGGTAATTGCTGGCCTTGTGCCTAAAGTAGAAACAATTACAATAATATAATATACTTTTTGTTGTAGTTGGCTGTTATTGTTGTTGGCTATGTCGGTGGTGGTGCCGGGGCTTTTTATATTGTTGGTGAGGAAGGGGTGAGCCAGCAGTCCCATAATTGTTGATGTAGACGTTTGGCCGTGGCAAGGTCACCAAGTCAATCTATTTATATCTTTTGCTAGCCTCTCTCTTGTCTAGTGCTACCGTCACCTTCCCTTTTCTCTCTCAAGTTAACAGGGGAATAGTGTCAGTAGCATTGAATGAGTGGTGGCGGCGATGATGGATGTGGTGGGGTGGTGGCAGCGGTGGTGTTGTGGTTACTGATATAGTATCTATGAGTTTGTGTTCCTATGTTTAATATATATTTTCATTATATTTTGTGTTGACATATTCCCGTAAAATTTGAATTAAACATTTTTTAAAATTTGAGACAATAATACTAGTAATTATTATTATGATGCTGGTGAAATTATATTTAGTGTGATGGGATAGGTAGTGTATCAAGTGTATCAAGTTTCTGGTGTTGGTGAAATTGAAATTGCCGCTGTTCTATATAGTGTAGACAGAGGGTGTTTTGTTCCATTTATAACCATTTTCTTTTTTGAATACAAAATATATAATACAAAATTGAATATTTGAGCGATACAACAATATAATATGGATCCGAAACTTTATGGGACCTTTATGCAACATTTGTGCTAAGAATAGTTCTTTCTTATTGTTCTTTCTTCTTCTTCTTCTTCTTCTTCTTCTTATTATTATTATTATTATTATTATTATTATTATTATTATTATTATTATTATTATTATTATTATTATTATTATTATTATTGTTATTGTTATTCCTTGAATCTCAGTCATTGATGTTGGTTAACTGGAAAGTCCGTTGGATTGAATATCAAGCCACTACCTGCAGCCTCAGATATTCAGGACGTATCGGAGGGTTCTTGCTGTTCCAAGCAAGCATGCCTTTTGAAGCGTTCCAAAAAGCGTGAAGGGGCCGATTTTCTTTAACCATCCCCGGAAACTTTTGGAGATAAATTATTATTATTATTATTATTATTATTTGCATTTATCTTGCTTTATGTTTATACGAGTTATCACCAAGTCACAACCAGTGACCTCAAGAGACAACAAGGTCCGCCATGTTCAAGAAAGAACACACATATTCACACATGCATCCTTAGTGTTTAGACTTGTGATGTACAGGATCTTCCTTAGTATATGGGCAGTTCCCATTAGTACTATCTTTTGTATTTCTCCTATACGCGGGTTTCCTGGGATTTGCGATAAGTAGTCGTTAGACCCCTTAGGTATCATTCCCAGAGCGCCTACATCCACTGGTATTGTTTTAGTTCTCAATTTCCACATTTTTCCAATTTCTATCTCCAGGTCCTTATACTTGCTCAATTTTTCAAATGTTTTTATAGATACATTCTTGTCTATTGGAACAGACATATCAATTAGCAGGCATACCCTCTTTGAAAGTCCTTCAATATTATATCAGGTCTATTTGCATCTATTTTTCGGTCTGTTTGGATGCTAAAGTTCCACAAGATTGAGATGTGATCTTTTTCAAGTATGGGAGGTGGTTGATGCTCCCACCAATTCTTTTGATGGGGCAGGTCAAAATGCTTACACATTATCCAATGTATGTATTGTGCAGCTCTGTCATGCCTGTTTAGGTATTCGGTTGGAGCTATAGGACTGCACATTGAAATTATATGGTCAATGGTCTCTGGTTGTTTTTTGCATACACGGCATAATGGGCTGCACCCATTTTTTATTATGTTGGCTTGGTAATTTTTTGTTGGCAGACACTGATCTTGTGCGGATATAATCAGTCCTTCAGTCTCCGATTTCAGTCCAGAGGATGCCAACCACTGATGGGTTAAAGTTTTGTCAACATCAGGATTGTTAGCTCGCTCTGGGTATTTTCCATACAGAGGCTTTTCTTGCCATTTCTTAGCCAGTTTCTGTAGCAGTTCTTTCTTTGCAGTTACTTTTACCTGCTTTGCTTTTTCTGTGTTTTCCATTTCAGCAGTAAATGGGACTCCTGAAATTTGTAGTCCATTACTGTATCTTTGTGCATCTTTTGTAATGGAATATGATCTTTTGGTGCTTTCGTGTTTCAAAACGAGTTTGATCATCCAATCATGTGATTCCCTTAGATATGTGGATAATCCAATTGTTGCAGTTTTCAACGCAATGTCTAACTGGATTAACCCACGTCCTCCTTCTTTCCTAGGGAGATATATTCTATCTATGTCTGCCTTAGGGTGATGCATTCTGTGCATGGTTAAGAATTTTCGGATTTTTGTATCGAGCCTACGGATCTCTGTGCTTGACCAGTTGATGACATTGTAACTGTAAGTTACTACTGGTATGGCAAGCGTGTTTATGGCATCGATCCTATTCCTTGCATTCAATTCCGTTCTTAAGATTGCTCTGACTCTGCGGTAACATTCCTTCCTTATCCTTTCCCTCATTGTCGAGTGCTTGATTCCGTCTCCTTCACAAACACCTAGATATTTGTAAGTTTGTTCTTGATCAAGCTCTCTTATCACGTTCCCCCGATCAAGATTAATGTCTGAACTCTTCAGCAGCTTTCCTCTGGTGAACGTTGCTTTGGCGCATTTATCCAGTCCAAACTCCATTTTAATGTCATCACTGAACTGCTTTACAGTGGATAATAGCCCTTGCAATTGTTCATCATTTTTTGCAAATAGTTTCAGGTCATCCATGTAGAACAGGTGATTAATGGTTTTGTCATAGACTCTATATCCATGTTTTGTTTCATTGAGCATTTTACTTAATGGTATAAGTGCGATGCAGAATAAAAGCGGTGATAAAGAGTCACCCTGAAAAATTCCACAATTAATGTTAACTTCTCCAGCTTCCAGTGATTTTGTTTCACTATTCAAAAGGAGTGTCGTTCTCCATGTCCTCATACTGAATGACAAAAACCTCCTGATAACGGGGGATATTTTGAAAATCTCTAAACATTTTTCAATCCAACTGTGTGGCAAACTATCAAATGCTTTTTTATAATCTATCCAAGCAATCGATAGATTTTTGTGTCTATTATGACAATCTATTATGACAATTATTATTATTATTATTATTATTATTATTATTATTATTATTATTATTATTGAATGCCATGGTTGACGGAGGCTCGGCTCTGTAAGGTATAGTAATTTTTAACCCTTAAAACAATTGTAAATTGTTTAAAACTTGAACCAAATTGTTGATAAAGACACCCTCCTCCTCGTGAGAGGGGTCTTTCTGTCCGTTATTTGGCCCTTCGGGGTTAAATAATCAGTTATTGGGGTTTTGTACCCAAAATTTCATTTTAAACAAAAAAACATGGCTACCAAAAAAAAAAAAAATTTCATACGTCACTCCCACTCATTCCGTCTTCTTCTTCCTCAATCATCACTACAGGAGAGAGAAGATTGTCTCTCTCCCTCCCTTCTTTAAATGTGTCTCTCTCCCTACCTTCTCTTTCGCAAGCGACGAAAGAAAAGAAAAGTCTCGTGCAAAGCGTGCAAGGTTTCTCCACGACGACGACGACAGCGACGAAACAGGTGTGCGGGAAATACGAAAACCCAGTTCATTCGTCTGACGTCAGGAATAATAGCAGTAGCAGCCGTAATAACAACAGCAACAGTGACAATGAAAACAACAGTAGCAGCCGCAACAGCATCACCAGCAGCATAAACAACAACAGCATTAGCAGCAGCAACACCAACAACAACCACAGCAACAGCGGCGGAGGCAGTAGTCGTAGTACCTGCAGCAACAACAAAAGTACCAGCAGCTCTGACGACAACAACAACAGCAGAGAAAAACCAATCTCATTTGCAGGTATTGCGAAAAACCTGGAAACAATCCTCATAACAAATGAGGAATTAGAGGAAGCGAAGAAGATGGTGACAAAGAACGGACACCGAGCAATCTGCAAGGCAGCGAAAAATTTTTTCGAAACCCAAGAGCACTGTACGGTCACGTACCGTACAGTAAGTACAAAATCCCGTAGGGTGGAAAGAGCCACAGAGGCCCAAATACAAAAAGCCTTGGGGTCTGTGTGGCAGAGGAAAACGCACATCACCCGAGGCAAAAAATACGCCACCGTAGACGTACTTTTTGCCACACCCCAGGAGGCAAAGGCCCAATCAGTAGTGACCCTAAGGAGCGAGGAAATGGTGTTGGTGCCCTCCTACTGCGGGCAAAAAATTGTGAGGGTCAAACTGACCCACGTCCCCCCCGGAATGACCCCTTCTTGGCTGGCCGCGTCTGTCCTCGTCGGAATCGAGGACAAAACAACTGTACTGCAAGTACAGAAAAAAGTAAGAGAAGATTGGGTCGGCTCCTCCATTGAGATGCTAATCCAAACCAACCAGGAGTGCATCGAAGCTATCCCGGATGTGATAGACTTCGATAACGGCACTCAACTGCCCATAAGTGTTGAGGGCAAACGCCCGAAATGCTTTCGCTGTGGATCGAAGACTCACCTCAGGGCCTTCTGCAACGAGAAGACCCTGAGAAAGGAGAAAACCCCCCTCCTCCCGAATCCGGTTCCACGGCTACCAGCAACAGGACAAGCGGCAACCAGGAACGATAGGTCCGTGGCACCCATACCCACTCCACGGAAATCAAAGACAGCAGCAGCAGTGGAAATATTAACAACAACAACAGCAATACCAAATGCAGCTGCAACAGAGACTCCAGTGCAAACATCACCAACAACAACAAGTGAAAGAGTGGAGCTGGTACCCCTCCCCGACCTTACAGAATCAGACATGGAGTGTGAGGTGGGAGAGGGATGGCAAAAGGTCTCAAGAAGGCACAAACGCAGAAGCAGCGCATCGTCGCCTTTGAAAAGGGAGGAAAGAAATGAGAAAAGGGTAAAGTCTACTGCAAAGAGACCCACAGCAGCAACACCACCAACACCATCACCACCCACACCAGCACCACCATCACCACCGGCGACAACCCCACCGCCAACAACACCTTCAACACCACCACCACAAGCACCAACATCGCAAACACAACAACAAAACACACACACCCAGCAACAACGACAAGAAAATAGCAGAACCACACCCCACCCCCAGAAAAACAAATGCACGGCAATAAACACACACAACAAGAAACTAATGACTTACATAATTGAACACACAGACATTTCACAACAGGACTACATAATACCAGCACCAATCAAAACGCCAACTAACATAAGACTGCTAAAAATAGCACAGAAACAATACACAAACATTAAAACGAAATTTCCCAACGCAGTTGGTGATTTCAGGGACCTAGGAGGAACCATTAATCGAAGAGTATATTCAGACATTCTCTTAGAAGAGCCGACGACCAGCCGAAGGGACGATTCAACGGTCCCTTCACCAGACGATCAAGTGAAAAGGGATGTAAAAACCATCCCTCCTCTACCAAAAATACGGTAAGTGGTCTTTCCCATCTTTTCCACTCTATTTTAAACATGACCTCACTCAGAATAGGCAGCATAAATGCGCGTGGCTTGGGGTCGTCATGGAAGCAGGGTCACCTGCTCAACGACCTCAGGTCACTAAACATAGATGTAGTGGCCATCAGCGAGACCAGAATCTCCGAAGCACGGGCCTTCGCACCGATCTTCGGCGGCTACGATGTGTACGCATCTCCCAGCCGTCCTGGATCCGGTGGAGGAGTTGCTGTACTTTTTCGGAGAGGTTTGGATCTCGCCATACGGGCCATCTTCCTGGACCCAGAGGGTAAGCTGGTGGTGCTGGACGTGACCAGCGGAGACGGGCAAGCCTTCAGGCTAGTGGCCGTCTATGCCCCGACAGGAGCAGGGCGGCCTGATTTCTTCCGGCGTCTGGAGACCTTTCTTGGAACGTCCCGCTCTTTAGTGTTAGTGGGCGACTGGAACGGGATCTTAGATGCACGCTGGGACTGTGTGGGATTAGCGGATAGGGGTGGAGGGTGCAAGAGCCTCACCAACCTGCTCAGGCGTTTTGAACTGTCTGACAGGTACCGATTGGATTTCCCGAATGTGCCAATGTGGACTTGGACAAACCGCATAGGGTCATCCAGATCATATCTAGATAGAGTATTTTGTAGGGAAATAGATAGGTCTAGCATAGGCTGTCCACAATTCAAGATAGTCAGCTACACGGACCACAAATTCGTGATCTGTGTGCTTGACTTAGATAGGCTTCATAGACGAGGACCCGGCTACTGGAAGCTAAACGCGTCCTTACCAGCGCGCAAGGCCTACAGAGACCGGATTAGCGAACTAGTTAAGCGGGCGTTGACGGGGGCCATCGTCAACAACAAGTGGTGGTTTGCTCTGAAAAGAGCGATTAGAATAGAATCGATTAGGTTTAGTAAGGCTTTAGCAATAGAGAAAAATAGAGCAGAGGGAGAACTAGTTAGAAAATTAGACGAGGCGCTTAGCAAAGGCATTGCGACCGACGTGCTTGCGGCGAAATTGGCCCTTGACCAATTCTTCAATGCAAAGCACGAAGGCTGCGTTGTCAGAGCTAGGGTGCGTGCTCTCAGACACGAGGGGACGAAAGCCGTTCAATGGGCCCGAGTGGCGGAGGCGCGTCGTGGCAACAAAGCCACGATCCGGTCTTTGGTGGACCACGACGGGCGCATGCTACTCGATCCCGGGCAAATGTGTGAAACTTTTCAGCGACACTTCGCTCAGCTGTTCGGGGGCAGCGGGGGGCCGGGTAGAGGGATGGACTTTAGTGTCTACCTCGACGGGCTGCCGCGGCTCTCGGCCACTGAGGCGAGGTGTTGCGAAAAGCCGATAACAGCCGCTGAAGTACGGGAGGCAATGACTGGCTGCACAAGGGGTAAATCGCCTGGTTTGGATGGTCTGCCCTATGAACTTTACGTACAGATGCCAGACTTGTTCGGAGGCCTCTTGGCGGACGTCTACTGCAACTGGCAACAGAACGGGAGAATTCCCAGTTCTGTGAGCCGAGGAGCGGTGGCACTGCTGAGAAAGGATCCGAACAAGGGGGATAACATAGACAATTTCCGGCCCATAACTCTGCTAAACACAGAGTTTAAGATTTTGGCCAAGGTGCTAGCAAAGAGGTTGGCGCTTGTCGTTGGTGGTCTGGTGGGAGAGGCGCAGACATGCGCCATTCCCGACAGATCCATCCACGACAACCTCCACCTCATGCGATACATCGTAGAGAGGGTAGCTAGGGAACCTGGCACGGGTGGGTCCTTGATCAATTTAGATCAGTCGAAAGCTTTCGATAGGGTCGACCATCGTTACCTAGCGGCAGTCCTGAGGGCGGCTGGCTTTGGGCCCGTCTTCAGAGGCTGGATCGCTGCCATGCACAGCGACATCTGCTCTGTGGTGAGAGTGAACGGTCACCTGTCGGAACCGTTCAACATCATGCGCTCGGTCCGCCAAGGATGTCCCCTCTCGTCCCTCTTGTACGTATTGACTCTCGAGCCATTACTGCACAAACTGGAGACGTTGAGGGGAGTCCCGCGCGAACTAGGATGCGGAAGATCCGTGTCAGCATATGCGGACGATGTCACCGTAGTGGTGTCGAACGCCAAACACATCGAGGCGATCGGCACTACACTAAGAGAATACGAAGCGGTGACAGGAGCAATGATCAACCAGGAAAAGTCAGTGGGCCTGCAGCTCGGCACCTGGAGAGGCAGGTCCATGCCGTCCAACAGCGTCGTCGGGCGCTGGACGGACGGACCGGTTAAATTGCTAGGGGTCTGGTTCGGTCCGGACCTCCAGACGGACAAAAACTGGGACGAGGTGACGAGCAGGGTGGCTTCTCTCACCCAGAAATGGGCGGAGAGGAAGCTATCCCTGAAAGGTCGAGCGGAGGTGGCTAACGCGTACATCGCGTCTGTCATCTGCTACCGCCTAACCGTCGTACCTTGTCCTAAGCCTCGCCTGACTGCGCTGGAGCGTTTGCTCTTTCGCTTTTTGTGGAAGGGACGTGCTCCGATGGTCAGGCGGTCCATCTGTTGTCAACACCCGCTACGTGGAGGGCTGGGCATGCCGTGGCTGATGATGCGCAGGCACGCGCTCAGGCTACGACATCTCCACCTCTTCCTCGACGGTGATCAGGTGTGGTCGCCGTTTGCTAGACGCGTTTTTCCCCAGCTCGTTTCCTTGACGGAGCTGCAGTCCTGGGTCAAGCGAAGACCGAGAGGGAGCGCCTGGAGACTGGAATGTCTTCAGGCGCTCACAGCCCTCGACCAATCGGGCAATGTGATCGGTGGAAACTCCACCTCGGCGTTCTATAGAGGATTAGTGGAGGGGAAGAGCGACGACGTACTTGGGGAAACTCTAGGCGTCGACGAAAATCAACTAGCCAATCTCTTCGGAAGAACTTTCGGGCCAGGGCCTATGGACAACTTCCAGAAATCTCTGGCCTGGCAGTGCTACCGAGGAGCCTTGCCAGTTCGGGATAAACTCTACAGGCATGGAGGTGCCGTCAGCCGGGCATGTCCGAGATGCGCGCAGGGCGACGAAACCGTCCTGCACGCACTCGTCCAGTGTCCGAAAATTGCTGACTTGTGGGTTTATGTCGAACACCTGCTGTCGCGTTTAGGACGGATCCAGCTATCATCTGAGTCCATCGTGAGGATTGCCCCGCCCTCCTCCTTTAGCCGGGAAGGGCAGGCAGTTTTTATCTGTCTGGTGGCCATGGCGAAAGAGATAGTATGGTGGACACGTTTGAAAGGGCTGAAGACGAGCACTTACCTCTTCGGTGATGCTCTGATTGACTTTTTCAAATTTCATTTGAAAAGGAAAATCAGAGTAGAGAGGGAAGTGCTCTCTTCCCAGCATTTTGTTGAAAGATGGGTGAGAGAAGCAAGAATGGCCCGAGTGAATGGGCCGACTCTGAGTATATATCTGTAAACTAAAGGTGGAAAACTGGGAGAGGGCACTTGCCTTGGTGGTCAGGGTCATTGTGGCTTTTTACTGGGCTTTCTCCACAAATGTCCCTCCGAAGTCTCCCCCCTATTGGGGAATTTTTCATTGTTATTTTCATTGTTATTTTTGTTACATCCTCTGTTTTTGTTTTTTTACACGCAGAAATGCCCATTTGTACCGTCCTGCATTGTCCTGCACTGTCCTTAATGTCTACTTTATGTAAACCCTTGTGGTTAATAAAGAAATCATTATTATTATTATTATTATTATTATTATTATTGGCGACCTACGTTGTAAATCGTATCATCGTGAGCTCCGCAAAGGTTTGTTATTTCCGTTTGTTAAAAATTGTCATTTATGGAAATTTTTTATTGTTAACTGTTTATAAGCGCACATACATTGTTTTCCGAAAAGGACACCCAAAAAGATTGGGGCCTTGTGCCCAAAATTTAAACTTTTATTATTATCAAAAAATTTCTTTGAAAAAAATGGCTAATTCACCTCTGCACGAAGCAGCTGAAAGCCTTCCTCACAAATTAACACCTCACACCGACACCACCATTGTAAATGTTACTACGTTTGCCAACACAAAAAAAAAATATAAGCACTAGCAATATTTTAAATTTGTCTCAGGCAGACATACATTTCCCGCCATTACCAATGACTGCAGGTGTTAAAGCCTCCACCATCACCACCACCACCACCACCACCACCGCGACAACCACCACTACCACCACCACCGCGACAACAGAAACAAAAGAAGAAAAAAATAAATTAACTCGTGATGTCGAAATGAAATCAAGCAAAATGGACTCTTCCCCACCAAAGACGACTGACGTTACCACCACCACAACTGAAACTAAAATTAATATTAACGATAGCAACACCAACAACAATGACATTATAACCCCCCCCCCTCAGTTTCGCCAGAGTAGCAAAACAATTCGAAGCATTTACGGTAACTCAGGAGGATTTAGAAAATGCCTAACAAATGGTAAAGAAAGATGGGTACAGGGTCAACCTCACCCCCCACCTAATAAAATGGAGCATCGGCGCCTATGCACCGTGTCGTATAGAACAATAAATGTAAATTCGCGCCGAGTTGAACGGGCATCCGAGTCCCAAATCCAAAAAGCTTTGGGACATGTGTGGGCAAGAAAAACCCACATCAGACGTGGGCAAAAGTATGGAACAGTGGACGTGTTCTTTGAAACACCAGAGGAGGCTAGAGAACACTCCATGGCCCCATTAAGAAGTGACGACTTCACACTCGTCCCAAGCTATTGTGGCCAGAGACTCGTAAAGATCAGGGTGACCCACGTTCCACCGGCCATCGAAATTCCCTGGCTAATAGAAGCCAACACAAAGATAATAGCAATAGCAAAAGAAAAGCAGGAGAACTGGTGCGGATCTGGGATGGAGCTCCTGATCCAAGCGGACCAAAAAAGCATTGAGGAGATCCCAGAGGTAACAGACCTCACTGACGGCAGCCACCTCACGGTAATTGGCGAGGGCAGAAGACCTAGGTGTGTCGTTTGTGGTGAAGGAACCCACCTAAGGGCTTTCTGCCCTCAGGCTAAAAGGTTGAGGCCACCTCTCCTACCCACCCCCGTGACACAACCATCAACACCACCAGTAGCAGAGATGGCAGCAACAACTGTAGCAGCAACAACAGAAGCAACTATAACAGCAACAACCCCAGCAACAGTAGCAAAACCAACACCACCACCACCACCAGCAAAACCAACACCACCACCACCCAACGCTTCAGAACTAGCACCAGCGCCTACACCATCCACCACGCCACAACCAAAACTAACGGCTGTGGAGGATTTTCCACTCCCCGGCCTATCACAACTGGAGACAGATTGTGACGACGAGGAGTGGGAAACGTATCCGGAAAAAAAAAAGAAACCAAAAAAGAAAAAATTCTCTTCCTTCCCCCTCCAAAAACAAAATACAGAGGGAAACAAATAAATTAAGAAACAAAAAAGTTAGGACAGATATGCCACCATCCACACCAGCATCACCAACCCCATCAACCCAAACACCAACACCATCACCATCATTAACCCCAACACCACCATCACCTACACCACAAAAGTCATCAAAATGCGAAACAGAAACAAACGCACAACAAACGCAAACAAAACAGAACAACCAAAACGATACACACTACACAGCATTAAATTTGAACAACAAGCAATTATTACACTACATCTAAAACAACACCAGCATCACAGAAAAAGACTACACAACAACCCCAAAATTCACACCACCTCCACACATACAAATCACTCGCATCACACAGAAAACGTACATGACACTAAAACAAAAATTCCCCAAAGACATCGGAGACTTCCGACAAGCACTCGCCAGGAGGATTTATAAGGACATCCTTCCTGAGGAGGCCACAAGCAGTGAAAAGGGTGGAAAAACCGTCCTTCCCCTACGAGAAGTAAGGTAAGTGGTCTTTCCCATCTTTTCCACTCCTTTTCAACATGACCTCACTCAGAATAGGCAGCATAAATGCGCGTGGCTTGGGGTCGTCATGGAAGCAGGGCCACCTGCTCAACGACCTCTGGTCACTAAACATAGATGTAGTGGCCATCAGCGAGACCAGAATCTCCGAAGCACAGGCTTTCGCACCGATCTTCGGCGGCTACGATGTGTACGCATCTCCAGCCGTCCGGGATCGGGGGGAGGAGTTGCTGTGCTTTTTCGGAGATGTTTGGATCTTGCCATACGGGCCATCTTCCTGGACACAGAAGGTAAGTTGGTGGTGCTGGACGTGACCAGCGGAGACGGCCAAGCTTTCAGGTTAGTGGCCGTCTATGCCCCGACAGGAGCAGGGCGGCGTGATTTCTTCCGGCGTCTGGAGACCTTTCTTGGAACGTCCCGCTCTTTAGTGTTAGTGGGCGACTGGAACGGGATCTTAGATGCACGCTGGGATTGTGTGGGATTAGTGGATAGGGAAGGAGGGTGCAAGTGTCTCACCAACCTGCTCAGACGTTTTGAACTGTCTGACAGGTACCGAATGGATTTCCCGAATGTACCAATGTGGACTTGCACAAATCGCATAGGATCATCCAGATCATATCTAGATAGAGTATTTTGTAGGGAAATAGATAGGTCTAGCATAGGCTGTCCACAATTCAAAATAGTCAGCTACACAACCACGAATTCGTGATCTGTGTGCTTGACTTAGATAGGCTTCATAGGCGAGGACCCGGCTACTGGAAGCTAAACGCGTCCTTACCATCGCGCAAGGCCTACAGAGACCGGATTAGCGAACTAGTTAAGCGGGCGTTGACGGGGGCCATCGTCAACATCAAGTGGTGGTTTGCTCTGAAAAGAGCAATTAGAATAGAGTCCATTAGGTTTAGTAAGACTTTAGCAATAGAGAAAAATAGAGCAGAGGGAGAATTAGTTAGAAAATTAGATGAGGCGCTTAGCAAAGGCATCGCGACCGACGTACTTGCGGCGAAATTGGCCCTTGACCAATTCTTCAATGCAAAGCACGAAGGCTGCGTTGTCAGAGCTAGGGTGCGTGCTCTCAGACACGAGGGGACGAAAGCCGTTCAATGGGACTGAGTGGCGGAGGCACGTCGTGGCAACAAAGCCACGATCCGGTCTTTGGTGGACCACGACGGGCGCATGCTACTCGATCCCGGGAATATGTGTGAAGCTTTTCAGCGACACTTCGCTCAGCTGTTCGGGGGCAGTGGCGGGCCGGATCGAGGGATGGACTTTAGTGTCTACCTCGACGGACTGCCGCGGCTTTCGTCCACTGAGGCGATAACAACCACTGAAGTACGGGATGCAATGACTAGTTGCACAAGGGGTAAATCGCCTGGTTTGGATGGTCTGCCCTATGAACTTTACGTACAAATGCCAAACTTGTTCGGAGGCCTCTTGGCAGACGTCTACTGCAACTGGCAACAGAACGGGAGAATTCCCAGCTCTGTGAGCTGAGGAGCGGTGGCGCTGCTGAGAAAGGATCCGAACAAGGGGGATAACATAGATAATTTTAGGCCCATAACTCTGCTAAACACAGAGTTCAAGATTTTGGCCAAGGTGCTAGCAAAGAGGTTGGCGCTTGTCGTTGGTGGTCTGGTGGGAGAGGCACAGACATGCGTCATTCCCGACAGATCCATCCACGACAACCTCCACCTCATGCGATACATCGTAGAGAGGGTAGCTAGGGAACCTGGCACGGGTGGGTCTTTGATCAATTTAGATCAGTCGAAAGCCTTCGATAGGGTCGACCATCGTTACCTAGAGGCAGTCTTGAGGGCGGCTGGTTTTGGGCCCGTTTCAGAGGCTGGATCGCTGCCATGCACAACAACATCTGCTTTGTAGTGAGAGTGAACGGTCACCTTTCGGAACCGTTCAACATCATGCGCTCGGTCCGCCAAGGATGTCCCCTCTCGTCCCTCTTGTACGTATTGACTCTCGAGCCATTACTGCACAAACTGGAGACGTTGAGGGGGATCCCGCGCGAACTAGGATGCGGAAGATCCGTGTCAGCATATGCCGACGATGTCACCGTAGGGGTGTCGAACGCCAAACACATCGAGGCGATCGGCACTACACTAAGAGAATACGAAGCGGTGACAGGAGCAATGATCAACCAGGAAAAGTCAGTGGGCCTGCAGCTCGGCACCTGGAGAGGCAGGTCCATGCCGTCCAACAGCGTCGTCGGGCGCTGGACAGACGGACCGGTTAAATTGCTAGGGGTCTGGTTCGGTCCAGACCTCCAGACGGACAAAAACTGGGACGAGGTGACGAGCAGGGTGGCTTCTCTCACCCAGAAATGGGCCGAGAGGAAGCTATGCCTGAAAGGTCGAGCGGTGGTGGCTAACGCGTACATCGCGTCCGTCATCTACTACCACCTACTAGTGTTTAGACTTGTGATGTACTTATATTGACAGAATCTTCCTTAGTATATGGGCAGTTCCCATTAGTACTATCTTTTGTATTTCTCCTATACGCGGGTTTCTTGGGATTTGCGATAATTAATCATTAGTCCCCTTTGGTATCATTCCCAGAGCGCCTACAACCACTGGTATTGTTTTAGTTCTCAATTTCCACATTTTTCCAATTTCTAGCTCCATGTCCTTATACTTGCTCAATTTTTCAAATGTTTTTATAGATACATTCTTGTCTATTGGAACAGACATATCAATTAACAGGCATACCCTCTTTTGGAAGTCCTTCAATATTATATCAGGTCTATTTGCATCTATTTTTCAGTCTGTTTGGATGCTAAAGTTCCACAAGATTGAGATGTGATCTTTTTCAAGTATGGGAGGTGGTTGATGCTCCCACCAATTCTTTTGATGGGGCAGGTCAAAATGCTTACACATTATACAATGTATGTATTGTGCAGCTCTGTCATGCCTGTTTAGATATTCGGTTGGAGCTATAGGACTGCACATTGAAATTATATGGTCAATGGTCTCTGATTGTTTTTTGCATACACGGCATAATAGGCTGCACCCATTTTTTATTATGTTGGCTTGGTAATTTTTTGTTGTCAGACACTGATCTTGTGCTGATATAATCAGTCCTTCAGTCTCCGATTTCAGTCCAGAGGATGCCAACCACTGATGGGTTAAAGTTTTGTCAACATCAGGATTGTTAGCTCGCTCTGCGTATTTTCCATACAGAGGCTTTTCTTGCCATTTCTTAGCCAGTTTCTGTAGCAGTTCTTTCTTTGCAGTTACTTTTACCTGCTTTGCTTTTTCTGTGTTTTCCATTTCAGCAGTAAATGGGACTTCTGAAATTTGTAGTCCATTACTGTATCTTTGTGCATCTTTTGTAATGGAATATGATCTTTTGATGCTTTCGTGTTTCAAAACGAGTTTGATCATCCAATCATGTGATTCCCTTATTATTATTATTATTATTTGCATTTATCTTGCTTTATGTTTATACGAGTTATCACCAAGTCACAACCAGTGACCTCAAGAGACAACAAGGTCCGCCGTGTTCAAGAAAGAACATACATATTCACACATGCATCCTTAGTGTTTAGACTTGTGATGTACTTATATTGACAGGATCTTCCTTAATATATGGGCAGTTCCCATTAGTACTATCTTTTGTATTTCTCCTATACGCGGGTTTCCTGGGATTTGCGATAAGTAGTTATTATTATTATTATTATTATTATTATTATTATTATTATCATTATTATTATTATTATTATTGAATGCTATAGTTGACGGAGGCTCGGCTCTGTAAGGTATTGCAAATTTTGAACGCTATAACAATTGTAAATTGTTAAAACTTTTACCAACTTGTAGACAAAAACACCCTCCTCCTCGTGAGACGGGTCTTTCTGCCTGTTATTTGGCCCTTCGGGGTTAAATAACTGCTTATTAGGGTTTTGTGCCCAATATTTAATTTAAACAAAAAAAAACAACATGGCTACGAAAAAGAAATTTCATAGGTCACTCCCACTCATTCCGACTTCTTCTTGCTCAATCGTCACTACAGCAGAGAGAAGATTGTCTCTCTCCCTCCCTTCTTTAAATGTGTCTCTCTCCCTCCCTTCTCTTTCGCAAGCGGCGACAGAAAAGAAAAGTCTCGTGCAAAGCGTGCAAGATTTCTCCACGACAACAACGACGACGAAACAGGTGTGCGGGAAATACGAAAACCCATTTCATTCGTCTGACGTCAGGAATAATAGCAGTAGCAGCCGTAATAACAACAGCAACAGTGACAATGAAAACAACAGCAGCAGCCGCAACAGCATCAGCAGCAGCATAAACAACAACAGCATTAGCAGCAGCAACAACAACAACAACCACAGCAACAGCGGCGGCGGCAGTAGTCGTAGTACCTGCAGCAGCAACAAAAGTAACAGCAGCTCAAAACTCAAAACGCCAACTAACATAAGACTGCTAAAAATAGCACAGAAACAATACACAAACATTAAAACGAAATTCCCCAACGCAGTTGGTGATTTCAGAGACCTAGGAGGTACTATCAACCGAAGAGTATATTCGGACATACTCATAGAAGAGCCGATGACCAGTAGAAGGGACGATTCAACGGTCCCTTCATCAGACGATCAAGTGAAAAGGGATGTAAAATCCATCCCTCCTCTACGAAAAGTACGGTAAGAGGTCTTTCTCATCTTTTCCACTCTATTTTAAACATGACCTCACTCAGAATAGGCAGCATAAATGCGCGTGGCCTGGGGTCGTCATGGAAGCAGGTTCACCTGCTCAACGACCTCAGGTTACTAAACATAGATGTAGTAGCTAGGGAACCTGGCACGGTTGTGTCCTTGATCAATTTAGATCACTCGAAAGCTTTCGATAGGGTCGACCATCGTTACCTAGCGGCAGTCCTGATGGCGGCTGGCTTTGGGCCCGTCTTCAGAGGCTGGATCACTGCCATGCACAGCGACATCTGCTCTGTGGTGAGAGTGAACGGTCACCTGTCGGAACCGTTCAACATCATGCGCTCGGTCCGCCAAGGATGTCCCCTCTCGTCCCTCTTGTACGTAGTGACTCTCGAGTCATTACTGCACAAACTGGAGACGTTGAGGGGCATCCCGCGCGAACTAGGATGCGGAAGATCCGTGTCAGCATATGCGAACGATGTCACCGTAGTGGTGTCGAACGCCAAACACATCGAGGCGATCGGCACTACACTAAGAGAATACGAAGCGGTGGCAGGAGCAATGATCAACCAGGAAAAGTCAGTGGGCCTGCAGCTCGGCACCTGGAGAGGCAGGTCCATGCCGTCCAACAGCGTCGTCGGACGCTGGACGGACGGACCGGTTCAATTGATACGGGTCTGGTTCGGTCCGGACCTCCAGACGGACAAAAACTGGGACGAGGTGACGAGCAGGGTGGCTTCTCTCACACAGAAATGGGCGGAGAGGAAGGTATCCCTTAAAGATCGAGCGGAGGTGGCTAACGCGTACATCGCGTCTGTCATCTGCTACCGCCTGACCGTCGTACCTTGTCCTAAGCCTCGCCTGACTGCGCTGGAGCGTTTGCTCTTTCGCTTTTTGTGGAAGGGACGCGCTCCGATGCTCAGGCGGTCCATCTGTTGTCAACACCCGCTACGTGGAGGGCTGGGCATGCCGTGGCTGATGATGCGCAGGCACGCGCTCAGGCTACGACATCTCCACCTCTTCCTCGACGGTGATCAGGTGTGGTCACCGTTTGCTAGACACGTTTTTCCCCAGTTCGTTTCCTTGACGGAGCTGCAATCCTGGGTCAAGCGAATACCGAGAGGGAGCGCCTGGAGACTGGAATCTCTTCAGGCGCTCACACCCCTCGACCAATCGGGCAATCTGATCGGTGAAAACTCCACCTCGGCGTTCTATAGAGGATTAGTGGAGGGGAAGAGCGACGGCGTACTTGTGGAACCTCTAGGCGTCGACGAAAATTAACTAGCCAATCTCTTCGGAAGAACTTTCGGGCCAGGGCCTATGGACAACTTCCAGAAATCTCTGGCCAGGCAGTGCTACCGAGGAGCCTTGCCAGTTTGGGATAAACTCTACAGGCATGGAGGTGCCGTCAGCCGGGCATGTCCAAGATGTGCGTAGGGCGACGAAACCGTCCTGCATGCACTCGTCCAATGTCCGAAAATTGCTGACTTGTGGGTTTATGTCGAACACCTGCTGTCGCGTTTAGGACGGATCCGGCTATCATCTGAGTCCATCGTAAGGATTGCCCCGCTCTCCTATTTTAGCCGGGAAGGGCAGACAGTTTTTATCTGTCTGGTGGCCATGGCGAAAGAGATAGTATGGTGGACACGTTTGAAAGGGCTGAAGACGAGCACTTACCTCTTCGGTGATGCTCTGATTGACTTTTTCAAATTTCATTTGAAAAGGAAAATCAGAGTAGAGAGGGAAGTGCTCTCTTCCCAGCATTTTGTTGAAAGATGGGTGAGAGAAGCAAGAATGGCCCGAGTGAATGGGCCTACTCTGAGTATATATCTGTAAATTAAAGGTGGAAAACTGGGAGAGGGCACTTGCCTTGGTGGTCAGGGTCACTGTGGCTTTTTATTGGGATTTCTCCACAAATGTCCCTCCGAAGTCTCCCCCCTATTGGGGAATTTTTCATTGTTATTTTTTGTTACAACCTCTGTTTTTGTTTTTTACACGCAGAAATGCCCATTTGTACCGTCCTGTATTGTCCTGCACTGTCCTTAATGTCTACTTTATGTAAAACCTTGTGGTTAATAAAGAAATCATTATTATTATTATTATTATTGTTTTTATTCCTTGAATCTCAGTTGGTTAACTGGAAAGTACGTTGGAATGAATATCAAGCCACTACCTGCAGCCTCAGATATTCAGGACGTATCGGAGGGTTCTTGCTGTTCCCAGAAAGCATGCCTTTTGAAGCGTTCCAAAAAGCGTGAAGGGGCCGATTTTCTTTAACCATCCCTGGAAACTTTTGGAGATAGTCCCCAGTGCGCCTATGACAATCGGGATCACTTTGACTTCATGGCAGTTCCAAATCCTTTTCACCTCCCACTTTAGGTCCTGGTATCGGTTAATTTTCTCCTTCTCCTTCTCTTGCACTCTCGTGTCGAATGGGCAGGCCACATCCACAATCAGACACGATCTTTTTTCTTTGTCCACAACCACCAGGTCAGGTCTATTGTGTTCCAGTTTCTTGTCCGTCTGTATCCTAAAATCCCACAGTACCTTCACCTGATCGTTCTCCGTCACCGCCTCTGGCCTATGCTCATACAATTTCTCAGAATGTGGTAAATTGTTCACTTTGCACAGGTGCCAGTGGATCACCCTGCCCATCATATCGTGTCTCCAGCCCCTATAGTGTGTCTGGGATAGGTGTTTACACTCGGATACAATGTGAGCCACAGTCTCCTCTCTCCACAGATCATGCACAATGAGCTAGCCTTCCCCTTGTAAATATGGTGTTTCAACCATATTTAAGGTCTCCTCTTTTCAACCAGTTCCACGTCTGTGGATCTCTAAATTCAGTTTTCTCAAAGAAGGTATTATGAAGGATTTTTCCTGAAAGCTGCTCTTTCTCCTTGATGCTTTTTCCTCCTTGGACATCCCCTGGCCTATTCTCCCCTCCTTCAGTACAGTTCTGAGCATTGGCTCCTTACTATCAGTCACGTATTTGTGTAGGTTGTTTTTCTCCATCTGAACACAGTCCTCTATGCTTATAAGACCTCTTCCACCCTCAGATCTCCTTAGGTAGAGTCTATCGACATCACTCCTCTTGTGGAACATGTTGTAGATAGTCAATAGCTTCCTAGTCTTCCTATCCATTTCTTTTTGTTCAGCAACATTCCATCTCAGAATTCCCGCACTGTACCTAATAATAGACACAGCTCGGGAATTTACTGCGCTTATGGCATTTCTGCTGTTCAGATGTGACTTCAATACGCTCCTTACTCTCCGAATGTATTCAGTTCTTAACAATTCCTTCATTTTCTTGTTCTTTATGCCATCAGCCTCCAGAACTCCCAAATACTTGTATCCTTCCTCAGAGTCAATTTCCTTTATCATCTCACCTGTTGGTATCTGGATTCCGTTACTTCTGCTCAACCTACCCCTCCTCATCACAATGACTCCACATTTACTAACACTAAACTGCATACATATATCACTGCTGAAAATACGGACAGTGTCAACAAGCACATCCAACTCCTTCTCACTCTTCCCGAAGAGCTTAAGATCGTCCATGAAGAGGAGGTGATTGATGGTAAGCTCTCCCTTTCCCAACTTGTATCCTGCTCTCACTTTTCGCAGCACAATGGTCAAGGGCATCAGGGCAAGGACACACAACAGAGGGGACAGGCTATCTCCCTGGAAGATACCTCTCTTGATCTTCACGCTTCCCAAGGATTCTCCAGTTGATGTCAACTCTGTCTCCCAGGACCCCATACTCCTGCCCAGCAACTGTCTGATGTTATCTGCCACCTTGAAGATCTCCAGGCTTTTGGTGATCCAAGAATGAGGCACCATATCAAATGCCCTTCTGTAGTCTATCCATCCCATGGCAAGATCAGTGTGTCTCCTCCTGCAATTCCCCATTACCATCTTATCAATAAGTAACTGGTCCTTTGTACCACGTGACTTCTTTCGGCATCCTTTCTGTTCGTCCGGTAACAAGTTGTTTGTGTGGAGGTGATGGTAGATTTCCTCAGACACAATGCTCGTCAACAGTTTCCACACTACGGACAGACATGTGATAGGTCTATAGTTGGTAACATCATTACCCTTGATTCGGTCTTTCATTATCAAAACTGTGGTACCTTTTGTCAACCACTCTGGCACCTCACCCGACACCAAGCAGTCATTGAACATGGCCGTCAGCTTCGGGTGGAGGGATGTTAAATGTTTAATCCAATACCCCTGCACACCATCTGGGCCTGGTGATTTCCAGTTGGTTAGTTTTTTGGCCTGCCCCTTAAGAGTTTCAACTGTGATACTCAAATCAGTTTGTTGGTGTGCCTGTTCACCGAACTCCCTCTGTACTGTCTCAATCCACCCTGCCTGGTCATTATGTCTTACATCCTGCTCCCATATTCCTCTCCAGAATGTTTTAGTTTGTTCCGCCCCAGGGATCAAGTCGTTGCCTCTTTCTTTCCCCTCAAGCTGTCCAAACAGCATCTTCTGGTTGTTGTCGAACATGCGGTTCTGTTTATACTGACTGACTCTGTTCTCGTATCGCCTGATTTTTGCAGTCTCGGCTACAATGCGTTGCTTCAGTTCCTCTATGATAATATTTAGCTTTTTCCACCTAGATTTGTACTTTATTTCCAGTCTATTTTTAGTGCCTATGTTTTTTTAGTGTCCCATTCAGTAGTGACTCAAGCTTTCCTATGTCATTCCTCATTTCATTGATTTGACCACTCAGTCGTTTCTTCCACCAAGGCTCTGCTCTTTCTTGTCTGTTGTTTCCTCTCGCTTTTATACCAAGTAGTTTCCTCACCGTATTTGCTGTTGCTTTGAGGATATTGTTGCACTGGTGAAGGCTCCTCGCCTCAAGGTATGGGATGACTTTGTTTACCTTAGCTGTTGTTTCATTTAACTTTTTCCTGTCTACAAATCTTAGGTTCATAGGTCTCCCACTATCAATGTTCAATTCATCTACCACTAAATTTAGGATGTCAACCGAATCTTGTCCTAGCCCGTCAGCATTCATCTCCTCAGTGGCCGTATCTCTGTTCCAGGTATTATTTATCTTAGCATTCAGATCATTGTCTGCTTCGGGTGGTTCCTCCGTTCCCTCGACCTCTTCACCTTCATTTCCCTCTGGCTCGTTTGTCTGGCATATTACACCCTCCATCTCCAAGCTAATCTCTCTGCTCAGTTCCTCCAGTTCCAGCTCGCTTATCCACCCATTAGTTCTTATTACCCGAGCCTGCCCGGCCAATTTTTGTTCATCTAATGTAAATAGACCAATCTCGTTCCAGATGTTATGCATCCGTCTCCTATAGCCCCTCTCCTTGGGGTTACTTTTCAGGTAACATTGCATAACAGTTCTATTCAATTATTTCGTCAAGTTGGTTCTGGCCCCTTTCCTTCTTCGTCTTCCTCCACCGTCAGCAGTATTTGGTTGACAGTCAGGTTCCTGCTGCTGAGCCAGGGAGCACCTGTTGGGTGAGAGTCTGTCACATGACGTTCTAGTCTCCATTTCACCATTATTCGAACTGTTTAGGTTCGATATTTAAACACTCTTATCGAGGATCGGCGAATGTATGGTTACTTAGCCATCTGTGGATTCACCGCCGCCGGTGTTTGCGCTGCTCCAATTGGCGCTTGTGTGGCATTATCACCACGCTGTAGACGAACACAGATAAACAAACAAACACACAGGCAGAAAAGACCCAAAAAATGAATATGCATAAGTTTCATTGTAATGTAGTGTTCGAATGTCTGACTTAGTTTTCCCCCCCCCTCTTCTCTGTCCGTCCGCTTGTTCCTCTCGTCATTCTTATTTTCTTTACGTTTTTTTTTTTTGTTTTTTTTTCTCTGTTTGCTTTTGCTGTGCTGCTTTGGTTTTGTTGTTTGTTTTTTCTTTTTTCTTTTGAGTCTATTTATATATTTTGATGCCTTCCTCTTTTTTAGTAGTAGGGATTCTATAATGTGGTGGCAGCAGCCAGCAAGGAGAAGTGGTGACAGTAGCGGCGGTAGCGATACTGAGACAGTGGTGGTGGTGATGTCGATACCGAGGCAGTGGTGGTGGTGATATGATCGTATTACTGTAGTGATGGTGTTGTAGCGGTGGCAGCAATGAAGGAGTGGTGGCGGTGGTGATGGGATAGTGGTGGTAATGATGGCAGCAGTGAGTGGTGGTGGTGAAATTGAAATGGCTGTTCTATATAGTGTAGACAGAGGAGGGGGGTGGGTTCTTCTTCCATTTATAGCCATTTTCTTTTTGGGATATACAATGTACAATACAAAGTTGAATATTTGAATATTTGAGCCTTATAACAATATATTTTGGGTCCTAATTTTTGGGGGCTCAAGCCGGATGCTTTACGTAGCATTTGTACTAAGAGTTGTTATTTCATAAATGATTTAAATATGTTAAAAATTCAAAATTTACGGGACCGATTTCATGACCTTCCACCACCTCGTGCGTCTTCTTCTCTTATTATTATTATTATTATTATTATTATTATTATTATTATTGCCATTGTTATTCCTTGAATCTCAGTCATTGATGTTGGTTAACTGGAAAGTCCGTTGGATTGAATATCAAGCCACTACCTGCAGCCTCAGATATTCAGGACGTATCGGAGGGTTCTTGCCGTTCCAAGCAAGCATGCCTTTTGAAGCGTTCCAATTATTATTATTATTATTATTATTATTATTATTATTATTATTATTATTATTATGGCGGTGGATTGGCATTATCGGTAGAGGGTCGGACGCTATGCTTTGAGGTATAGAGTTACGGCCATTGCCATTCTGAGTTCCAATCTCGCCGAGGTTAACTTTGCCTTTCATCCTTACGGGGTCGATAAAATAAAGTACCAGTAATACACTGGTTAATTTCTGGCCTTGTGCCTAAGTTATCCCGCCGAGGTTAACTTTGCCTTTCAACCTTCCAGGGTCGATAGAATAAAGTACCAGTAATGCATTGATAGTTGCTGGCCTTGTGCCAAAAGTAGAAACCATTATTATTATTATTATTATTACAGTTGCATTTATCTTGTTTTATGTTCATACGAGTTATCACCAAGTCACGACCAGTGACCTCAAGAGACAACAAGGTCCGCCATGTTCAAGAAAGAACATACATGCTCACACATGCATCCTTAGTGTTTAGACTTGTGATGTACTTATATTGACAGAATCTTCCTTAGTATATCGGCAGTTCCCATTAGTACTATCTTTTGTATTTCTCCTATACGCGGGTTTCCTGGGATTTGCGATAAGTAATCATTAGACCCCTTAGGTATCATTCCCAGAGCGCCAACAACCACAGGTATTGTTTTAGTTTTCAATTTCCACATTTTTCCAATTTCTATCTCCAGGCCCTTATACTTGCTCAATTTTTCAAATGTTTTTATAGATACATTTTTGTCTATTGGAACAGACATATCAATTAGCAGGCATACCCTCTTTTTAAAGTCCTTCCATATTATATCAGGTCTATTTGCATCTATTTTTCGGTCTGTTTGGATGCTAAAGTTCCACAAGATTGAGATGTGATCTTTTTCAAGTATGGGAGGTGGTTGATGCTCCCACCAATTCTTTTGATGGGGCAGGTCAAAATGCTTACACGTTATCCAATGTATGTATTGTGCAGCTCTGTCATGCCTCATTAGGTATTCGGTTGGAGCTATAGGACTGCACATTGAAATTATATGGTCAATGGTCTCTGGTTGTTTTTTCATACACGGCATAATGGGCTACATCCATTTATTATTATGTTGGCAGGGTAATTTTTTGTTGGCAGACACTGATCTTGTGCTGATATAATTAGTCCTTCAGTCTCCGATTTCAGTCCAGAAGATGCCAACCACTGATGGGTTAAAGTTTTGTCAACATCAGGATTGTTAGCTTGCTCTGGGTATTTTCCAAACAGAGGCTTTTCTTGCCATTTCTTAGCCAGTTTCTGTAGCAGTTCTTTCTTTGCAGTTACTTTTACCTGCTTTGCTTTTTCTGTGTTTTCCATTTCAGCAGTAAATGGGACTTCTGAAATTTGTAGTCCATTACTGTATCTTTGTGCATCTTTTGTAATGAGAATTTGATCTTGTGATGCTTTCGTGTTTCAAAACGAGTTTGATCATCCAATCATGTGATTCCCTTAGATATGTAGATAATCCAATTGTTGCAGTTTTCAACGCAATGTCTAACTGGATTAACCCACGTCCTCTTTCTTTCCTAGGGAGATATATTCTATCTATATCTGCTTTAGGGTGATGCATTCTGTGCATGGCTAAGCATTTTCGAATTTTTGTATCGAGCCTACGGATCTCTGTGCTTGACCAGTTGATGACATTGTAACTGTAGGTTACTACTGGTATGGCAAGCGTGTTTATGGCATCGATCCTATTCCTTGCATTCAATTCCGTTCTTAAGATTGCTCTTACTCTGAGGTAACATTCCTTCCTTATCCTGTCCCTCATTGTTGAGTGCTTGATTCCGTCTCCTTCACAAACACCTAGATATTTGTAAGTTTTTTCTTGATCAAGTTCTCTTATCACGTTCCCCCGATCAAGATTAATGTCTGAACTCTTCAGCAGCTTTCCTCTGGTGAACGTTGCTTTGGCGCATTTATCTAGTCCAAACTCCATTTTAATGTCATCACTGAACTGCTCCACAGTGGATAATAGCCCTTGCAATTGTTCATCATTTTTTGCAAATAGTTTCAGGTCATCCATGTAGAACAAGTGATTAATGGTTTTGTCATAGACTTTATATCCATGTTTTGTTTCATTGAGCATTTTACTTAATGGTATAAGTGAGATGCAGAATAAAAGCGGTGATAAAGAGACACCCTGAAAAATTCAACAATTAATATTAACTTCTCCAGCTTCCAGTGATTTTGTTTCACTATCCAAGCAATCGATAGATTTTTGTGTCTATTATGACAATCTTCCAGTATCATTTTGTTAACCAGAAGCTGATCCTTACAGCCATATGAGCCTCGTTTACACCCTTTCTGCTCAATGGGAAATAGGTCATTTGTTATCAGGTGGTCATATGTGTATTCAGTTAGGACTGATGTTAAAATTTTATACATTGTGGTCAAGCAAGTTATCGGTCTGTAATTTTGGGGATTGTTTGTCTCATCATTCTTCGGAAGCAGGAATGTAATGCCGTTAACTAGCCATGATGGTATCTTTTCTGGCTCATTAACTATTTTATTGTAAAGTTGGGCTAACAGCTCATGAGACTCTGTGAAGGCATTTATCCAAAAGTTTTGTATTTTGTCTTTTCCTGGGGATTTCCATTTGCTGTTTTTTCTTAGAGCCAAGCGCAGCTATTCAACTGTTATATTTTCCCATATTTGTTCCTCAAGGTGAGCTGTATCTTTCATTTGTCTGTCTATCCATGGGGCATGTATGTTATGAACTTTTTCTTCGGCCCAGATCTTTTACCAGAATGTTTGCACTTCCTCCTTGGGTGGTATTGATTTAGCAGTTATTGTTGACTTACCAATTTTTCTGTAGAAGTTTCTTTGGTTGTTTTTGAACATATTATTGTCCTTATAGAATCTAGATCGTTTTTCAAAGCGCCTTATACGAGCAGCTTTGGCCGACACTTTTTGCTTGATTATTTCTTCAGCATGTCTTTGTCACTTGTTGATTTTATACTGTACTTCTTTTTCAATTTTCTAAGTTTAGTTTGTTTAACATGTTCACCTACTTAATAGTTTGTTAAAATTTCTATGTCAGATCGGAGAAGGTTTATTTGGCGATTGAATTCCTTTGTTTTTTCATTTTCACTCCACATAAGTGAGTGGTGACTTTAGCCGATGCATAATAGAGATGATTTAAATCAGTAATGTTTAGTTTGTCGCGTTTTATCCTTATCCGCCAAGGGGTAATCATTTCGTGTTACCACTTCTAGAACGAGTGTCGATCAAGACTAGAGGGGTCGTTCTCCCCTAGAGACACGGCTATTCGCCGCCGGCCGCCATCCCGGTATTTCTTGGTCACGGGGTTTTCTTTTTGTTGTTTTTTTTTTATTGTTATTATCATGAGTGGTTCCTTAATGTGAGCATTGCGTGGCTTAAGAATGAAATTATTAATAATTGTCTCCACTCCAGGCACAAGGCCAGCAATCACCCAGTGCATTACAATAATATAATATACTTTTTGCTGAAGTTGCCTGTTATTGTTGTTGGCTATGTCGGTGGTGGTGCTGGGGCTTTTTATATTGTTGGTGAGGAAGGGGTGAGCCAGCAGTTCCATAGTTGTTGATGTTGACGTTTGGCCGGTGGCCAGGTCACTAAGTCAATCTATTTATATCTTTTGCTAGCCTCTCCCTTGTCAAGTGATACCGCCACCTTCCACTTTCTCTCTCAAGTTAACAGGGGAATAGTGGTGGTAGCAATGAAGGAGTGGTGGCGGCGGTGATGGAATAGTGGTAGCAATGATGGATGGAGTGGTGGCGGCGGTGGCGTTGTCGTTACTGAGTTTTGTGATATGTAGTATCTATGAGTTTGTGTCGCGTATGTTTAATATATATTGTGTTGACATATTCCCGTTAAATTGGAATTAAACATTTTGTTAAAACTTGAGACAATAATAATAGTAATTATTATTATGATGCTGGGATTGGTGGTGGTGGTGGTGAAATTGCCGTTATCTGGCTGTTATATTTAGTGTGATGGGGTAGGTGGTGCATCAAGTTTCTGGTGTTGGTGAAATTGCTGTTATTTGGCTGTTCTATATAGTGTAGACAGAGGGTGTTTTCTTCCATTTATAGCCATTTTCTTTTTTGAATACAAAATATATAATACAAAATTGAATATTTGAGCGATATAACAATATAATATGGATCCGAAATTTTATGGGACTTGATTCGGTGGTTTATTATTATTATTATTATTATTATTATTATTATTATTATTATTATTATTATTATTATTATCATCGTGAGCTCCGCAAAGGTTTGTTGTTTTCAGTTGTTTCAAATTGCCATTTATGGAAAATTTTTGTTGTTAGGTGTTTATAACGTCACATAATTTGCTTTCGGAAAAGGGCACTCAAAAAGATTGGGGCCTTGAGCCCAAAATTTAAACTTTTATAATTATCAAACAAAAAATTAGTTTGAAAAAAACATGGACGACTCACAGCTACACCTGGCTGACAGCCTTCCTCACAAACTAACACCTCACACCGACACCACCATTGTAAATATTACTACGTTTGCCAACACTAAAAATATAAGCAGTAGCAATAAATTAAATTTGTCTCATGCATACATTCATTTCCCGCCATTCCCACTGACTGCAGGTGTTGAAGCCGCCACCCCCACCACCACCACAGCGATAACAGAAACAAAAAAAAATTATCTCGTGACATCGAAATGGATTCAGCTAGAATCGACTCTTCCACACCGAACACCACTGACGCCACCACCACCTCCACAACTGAAACTAAAAATAACAATAATAAAAATAACAATAACAACAACAGCAACAACAACAATGAGAACAACAACAAACACATCAACACCACCGTGTCGTCTGCCAAAGCAGCCAAAAAATGCGAAACAATCGAGGTAACTCAGGAAGAATTAGATGAAACCAAGAGAATGGTAAAGAAAGATGGGTACAGGGTCAGCCCCCCACCTAATAGAAATGGAGCATCGGCGCCTATGCATCGTGTCTTATCGGACGATTAACATAAAATCGCGCCGAGTGGAACGGGCATCAGAGTCCCAGATCCAAAAAGCTTTGGGACATCTGTGGGCAACAAAACCCACATCAGACGTGGGCAGAAATATGGAATCGTGGACGTGTTCTTTGGAACACCACAGGAGGCCAGAGAGTACTCCATGGCCCCATTAAGAAGCGACGACTTCACACTCGTCCCAAACTATTGTGGCCAGAGACTTGTAAAGATCAGGGTGATCCACGTTCCACCAGCCATCGAAATTTCCTGGGTAATGGCTGACGTCCTCGCCGACATCGAGGCCAAAACTAAAATAATCGAAATAGCAAAATGAAAAGCAGGAGAACTGGTCCGGATCTGGGATGGAGCTCCTGATCCAAGCGGACCCAAAAAGCATTCAGGAAATCCCAGAGGTAATAGACCTCACTGACGGCAGCTACCTCACCGTAATCGTCGAGGGTATAAGGCCTAGGTGTGTCGTTTGTGGTGAAGGAACCCACCTAAGGGCTTTCTGCCCTCAGGTTAAAAAGTTGAGGCCACCTCTCTTACCCACCCCAGTGGCTCAACCATCAACACCATCAGCAGCAGAAATGGCAGCAACTAACTGTAGCAGCAACAACAGAAGCAACTGTAGCAGCAGCAACCCCAGCAAAAGTAGCAAAACGAACACTACCACCACCCAACGCGCCAGAACTATCACCAGCGCCTACACCATCCACCACGCCACAACCAAAACTAACGCCTGTGGAGGATTTTTCACTCCCAGACCTATCGCAACTGGAGACAGATTGTGACGACGAGGAGTGGAAAACGGTATCAGGAAAAAAGAAAAAAAGGAAAAGAAGCAAAAAAAAGAAAAAAAGAAAAAAAGAAAAAGAAGCCTAAAAAGAAAAAAATCCTCTTCCTTCCCCCTCCAAAAACAAAATACAGAGAGAAACAAATAAACTATCAAACAAAAAAAGTTAGGACAGCTATGCCACCATCCACACCAGCATGACCAACCCCATCACCACAAACACCAACACCATCACCATCATTAACTCCAACACCACCATCACCAACACCACAAAAGTCACCAAAAAGCGAAACAGAAACAAACCCACCACAAACGCAATCAAAACAAAACAACCAAAACTATACACACTACACAGAATTGCATTTGAACAACAACCAATTACTACACTACATCCAACACAACACCAGAACCACAGAAAAAGAATACATAACACCCAAAAGTTCACACAACCTGCACACATAAAAATCACTCGCATCACACAGAAAACGTACACGACACTAAAACAAAAATTTCCCAAAGACATCGGAGACTTCCGACAAGCACTCTCCAGGAGGATTTATAAGGACATCCTTCCTGAGGAGGCCACAAGCAGTGAAAAGGATGGAGAAACCATCCTTTCTCTACGAGAAGTAAGGTAAGTGGTCTTTCCCATCTTTTCAACTCCATTTCAACATGACCTCACTCAGAATAGGCAGCATAAATGCGCGTGACTTGGGGTCGTCATGGAAGCAGGGCCACCTGCTCAACGACCTCAGGTCACTAAACATAGATGTAGTGGCCATCAGCGAGGCCAGAATCTACGAAGCACGGGCCTTCGCACCGATCTTCGGCGGCTACGATGTGTTCGCATCTCTCAACCGTCCTGGATCGTGGGGGAGGAGTTGCTGTGCTTTTTCGGAGAGGTTTGGATCTCACCATACGGGCCATCTTCCTGGACCCAGAAGGTAAGTTAGTGGTGCTGAACGTGACCAGCGGAGACGGGCAAGCTTTCAGGCTAGTGGCTGACAGCAGCAGGGCGGCTTGATTTCTCCCGGCGTCTGGAGACCATTCTTGGAACGTCCCGCTCTTTAGTGTTAGTGGGCGACTGGAACGGGATCACGCTGGGAGTGTGTGGGATTAGCTTATAGGGGAGGTGGGTGCCAGAGACTCGCATATCTGCTCAGGCGTTTTGAACTGTCTGACAGGTACCGATTAGATTTCCCGAATGTGCCATTGTGGACTTGGCCAAAACACATCGGGTCATCCAGATCATATCTAGATATAGTAATTTGTAGGGAAATAGATAGGTCTAGCATAGGCTGTCCACAATTCAAAATATCAAGATAGTCAGCTACACGGACCCCAAAATCGTGATCTTTGTGCTTGACTTAGATAGGCTTCATAGACGAGGACCCGGCTACTGGAAGCTAAACGCGTCCTTACCAGCCCGCAAGGCATACAGAGACCGGATTGGGCAAACTCGTTAAGCGGGTGTTGACGGGGGCCATCGTCAAAACAAGTGGTGGTTTGCTCTGAAAAGAGCGATTAGAATAGAGTCCATTAGGTTTATTAAGGCTTTAGCTATAGAGAAAAATAGAGCAGTGGGAGAACTAGTTAGAAAATTAGACGAGGCGCTTAGCAAAGGCATCGCGACCGACGTACTTGAGGCGAAATTGGCCCTTGACCAATTCTTCAATGCAAAGTACGAAGGCTGCGTTCTCAGAGCTAGGGTGCGTGCTCTCAGATACGAGGGGACGAAAGCCGTTCAATGGGCCCGAGTGGCGGAGGCGCGTCGTGGCAACAAAGCCACGATCCGGTCTTTGTTGGACCACGACGGGCGCATGCTACTCGATCCCGGGCAAATGTGTGAAGCTTTTCAGCAACACTTCGCTCAACTGTTCGGGGGCAGCGGCGGGCCGGATCGAGGGATGGACTTTAGTGTCTACCTCGACGGACTGCCGCGGCTTTCGGCCACTGAGGCGGAGTGTTGCGAAAAGCCGATAACAGCCGCTGAAGTACGGGAGGCAATGACTGGCTGCACAAGGGGTAAATCGCCTGGTTTTGTGGGTCTGCCCTATGAAGTTTACGTACAGATGCCAGACTTGTACGGAGGCTTCTTGGCGGACATCTACTGCAACTGGCAACAGAACGGGAGAATTCCCAGATCTGTGAGCCGAGGAGCGGTGACGATGTGAGAAAGGATCCGAACATGGAGGATAACATAGATAATTTCAGGCCCATAACTCTGCTAAACCCAGAGTTCAAGAATTTGGCCAAGGTGCTAGCAAAGAGGTTAGCGCTTGTCGTTGGTGGTCTGGTGGGAGAGGTGCAGACATGCGCCATTCCCGACAGATCCATCCACGACAACCTCCACCTCATGCGATACATCGTAGAGAGGGTAGCTAGGGAACCTGGCACGGGTGGGTTGATCAATTTAGATCAGTCGAAAGCTTTCGATAGGGTCGACCATCGTTACCTGGCGGCAGTCCTGAAGGCGGCTGGCTTTGGGCCCGTTTCAGAGGCTGGATCGCTGCCATGCACAGCGACATCTGCTCTGTGGTGAGAGTGAACGGTTACCTTTCGGAACCGTTCAACATCATGCGCTCGGTCCGCCAAGGATGTCTCCTCTCGTACCACTTGTACGTATTGACTCTCGAGCCATTACTGCACAAATTGGAGACGTTAAGGGGAGTCCCGCGCGAACTAGGATGCGGAAGATCCGTGTCAGCATATGCGGACGATATCACCGTAGTGGTATCGAACGCCAAACACATCGAGGCGATCGGCACTACACTAAGAGAATACGAAGCGGTGACAGGAGCAATGATCAACCAGGAAAAGTCAGTGGGCCTGCAGCTCGCCACCTGGAGAGCAAGTCCATGCCGTCAAATAGCGTCGTCGGACGCTGGACGGACGGACCGGTTAAATTGCTAGGGGTCTGGTTTGGTCCGGACCTCCAGACAGACAAAAACTGGGACCAGGTGACGTGCAGGGTGGCTTCTCTCACCCAGAAATGGACGGAGAGGAAGCTATCCCTGAAAGGTCGAGCAGAGGTGGCTAACGCGTACATCGCGTCTGTCATCTGCTCCCGCCTGACCATCGTACCTTGTCCTAAGCCCCGCCTGACTGCGCTGGAGCGTTTGCTCTTTCGCTTTTTGTGGAAGGGACGCGCTCCGATGGTCAGGCGGTCGATCTGCTGTCAACACCCGCTACGTGGAGGGCTGGGTATGCCGTGGCTGATGATGCGCAGACGCGCGCTCAGGCCAGAACATCTCCACTTCTTCTTTGACGGTGATCAGGTGTGGTCACCGTTTGCTAGTCACGTCTTTCCCCAGCTCGTTTCCTTGACGGAGCTGCAGTTCTGGGTCAAGCGAAGACCGAGAAGGAGCGCTTGGAGACTGGAATGTCTTCAGGCGCTCACAGCCCTCGACCAATTGGGCAATGTGATCGGTGGAAACTCCACATCGGCGTTCTATAGAGGATTAGTGCAGGGAAAAAGCGACGACGTACTTGGGGAAACTCTAGACGTCGACGAAAATTAACTAGCCAATCTCTTCGGAAGAACTTTCGGGCCGGGGCCTATGGATAACTTCCAGAAACCTCTGGCCTGGCAGTGCTACCGAGGCGCCTTGCCAGTTCTATATAAACTCTACAGGCATGGAGGTGCCGTCAGCCGGGCATGTCCGAGATGCGCGCAGGGCGACGAAACCGTCCTGCACGCACTCGTCCAGTGTCCGAGAATTGCTGGCTTGTGGGTTTATGTGGAACACTTGCTGTCGCGAGTAGGACAGATCCGGCTATCAGCTGAGTCCATCGTGAGGATTGCCCCGTCCTCTTCCTTTAGCCGGGAAGGGTAGGCAGTTTTTATCCGTCTGGTGGCCATGGCGAAAGAGATAGTATGGTGGACACGTTTGAAAGGGCTGAAGACGAGCACTTACCTCTTCGGTGATGCCCTGATTGACTTTTTCAAATTTCATTTGTGCTCTCTTCCCAGCATTTTGTTACTTTGAGTATGTGTCTGTAAATTAAAGGTGGAAAACTGGCTCTTGCCTTGGTGGTCAGGGTCACTGTGGCCTTTTAATGGGCTTTCTCCACAAATGTCCCTCGGAAGTCTCCCCCCCATTGGGGAATTTTTCATTATTTTTTTTATTACACCCTTTTTTATTTTACACGCAGAAATGCCCATTTGTACCGTCCTGTATTGTCCTGTACTGTCCTTAATGTCTACTTTATGTAAACCCTTGTGGTTAATAAAGAAAGCACTATTATTATTATTATTATTATTATTATTATTATTATTATTATTATTATTGAATGCCATGGTTGACCGAGGCTCGGCTCTGTAAGGTATTGTAAATTTTGACCGCTATAACAATTGTAAATTGTTTAAAACTTTAACCAAATTGTAGACAAAAACACCCTCCTCCTCGTGAGAGGGGTCTTTCTGTCCGTTATTTGGCGCTTCGGGGTTAAATAACCGCTTATTGGGGTTTTGTGCCCAATATTTATTTTAAGTCAAAAAAAACATGGCTACGAAAAATAATTTTCACAAGTCACTCCCACTCATTCCGTCTTCTTCCTCAATCGTCACTACAGCAGAGAGAAGATTGTCTCTCTCCCCCCCCCCTTCTCTTTCGCAAGCGACGCCAGTAAAGAAAAATAGTTTACAAAATCACGTGCAAAGCATGGAACATTTCTCCACGACGACGACAACGACGAAAAAGGTGTGCCGCAAATACGAAAAGCCATTTCATTCGTCTGACGTCATGAATAATAGCAGTAGCAGCCGTAATAACAGCAGCAGCAGTAACAGTGACAAGGAAAACAACAGTAGCAGCCGAAGCAGCATCAGCAGCATCATAAACAACAACAGCATTAGCAGCAACAGCAACAACAACAACAGCAGCAACAACAACAACCACAGCAACCACGACGGCGGCAGTAGTCGTACTACCTGCAGCAACAACAAAAGTAACAGCAGCTCTTACGACAACAACAACAACAACAACAACAACAGCAGCAAAGAAAAACCAATCTCGTTTGCAGGTATCGCAAAGAACCTGGAAACCATCCTCATAGCAAATGAGGAATTAGATGAAGCGAAGAAGATGGTGACGAAAACCGGACACCGAGCAATCTGCAAGGCAGCCGAAACATTTTTCGAAACCCAATAGCACTGTACGGTCACGTACTGTACAGTAAGCACAAAATCCCGTAGGGTTGAAAGAGCCACAGAGGCTCAAATACAAAAAAGCCTTAGGGTCTCTGTGGCAGCGTAAAACGCATATCACCCGAGGCAAGACATATGCCACCGTAGACGTGCTTTTTGCCACACCCCAGGAGGCAAAGGCTCAATCCGTAGTGACCCTAAGGAGCGAGGAAATGGTGTTGGTGCCCTCCTACTGCGGGAAAAAAATTGTGAGTGTCAAACTGACCCCCCCCCCCCCCCCGGATGGCCCCTTCTTGGCTGGCCGCGTCTGTCCTCATCGGAATCGAGGACAAAACAACTGTACTGCAAGTACAGAAAAGAGTAAGAGAAGATTGGGTCGGCACCTCCATTGAGATGTTAATGCAAACCAACCAGGAGTGCATGGAAGCTATCCCGGATGTAATAGACTTCGATAACGGCACTCAACTGCCCATAAGTGTTGAGGGCAAACGCCCAAAATGCTTTCGCTGTAGATCGAAGACTCAGCTCAGGGCCTTCTGCAACGAGAAGACCCTGAGAAAGGAGAAAACCCCCTCCTTCCGAAACTGGCTCCACTGCTACCAGCAACAGGACAAGCGGCAACCAGGAACGATAGGGCCGTGGCACCCATACCCCGCCACGGAAATCAAGAACAGCAGCAGTGGAAGTATTAACAACAACAACAATAATATCAACAGCAGCTCCAACAGAGACTCCACTGCAAACATCACCAACAACAACAAGTGAAAGACTGGAGCTGGTACCCCTCCCCGACCTCACAGAATCAGACATGGAGTGTGAGGTGGAAGAGGGATGGCAAAAGGTCGTAAGAAGGCACAAACGCAGAAGCAGCGCATCGTCGCCTTTGAAAAGGGAGGAAAGAAATGAAAAAAGGTTAAAGTCTACTGCAAAGAGACCCACAGCAGCAACACCACCAACACCATCACCACCCACACTAGCACCACCATCACCACCGGCGACAACCCTACCACCAACAACACCTTCAACACCACCACCACAAGCACCAACATCGCAAACACAACAACAAGACACACACACCCAGCAACAACGACAAGAAAATAGCAGAACCACACCCCACCCCAAGATAAACAAATGCACGGCAATAAATACACACAACAAGAAACTAATGACTTACATAATTGAACACACAGACATTTCACAACACGACTACATAATACCAGCACCAATCAAAACGCCAACTAACATAAGACTACTAAAACTAGCACAGAAACAATACACAAACATTAAAACGAAATTCCCCAACGCAGTTGGTGATTTCAGGGACCTAGGAGGAACTATCAATCGAAGAGTATATTCAGACATTCTCATAGAAGAGCCGACGACCAGCCGAAGGGATGATTCAACGGTCCCTTCACAAGACGATCAAGTGAAATGAGATGTAAAAACCATCCCTCCTCTTCGAAAAGTACGGTAAGTGGTCTTTCCCATCTTTTCCACTCTATTTTAAACATGACGTCACTCAGAATAGGTAGCATAAATGCGCGTGGCTTGGGGTCGTCATGGAAGCAGGGTCACCTGCTCAACGACCTCAGATCACTAAACATAGATGTAGTGGCCATCAGCGAGACCAGAATCTCCGAAGCACGGGCCCTCGCACCGATCTTCGGCGGCTACGATGTGTACGCATCTCCCAGCCGTCCTGGATCGGGGGGAGGAGTTGCTGTGCTTTTTCGGAGAGGTTTGGATCTCGCCATACGGGCCATCTTCCTGGACCCAGAGGGTAAGCTGGTGGTGCTGGACGTGACCAGCGGAGACGGGCAAGCTTTCAGGCTAGTGGCCGTCTATGCCCCGACAGGAGCAGGGCGGCCTGATTTCTTCCGGCGTCTGGAGACCTTTAGTGTTAGTGGGCGACTGGAACGGGATCTTAGATGCACGCCTGGAAATTGTGGGATTAGCGGATAGGGGTGGAGTTTGCAAGAGCCTCACCAACCTGCTCAGGCGTTTTGAACTGTCTGACAGGTAGCAATTGGATTTCCCGAATGTGCCAATGTGGACTTGGACAAATCGCATAGGGTCATCCAGATCATATCTAGATAGAGTATTTTGTAGGGAAATAGATAGGTCTAGCATAGGCTGTCCACAATTCAAGATAGTCAGCTACACGGACCACAAATTCGTGATCTGTGTGCTTGACTTAGATAGGCTTCATAGACGAGGACCCGGCTACTGGAAGCTAAACGCGTCCTTACCAGCGCGCAAGGCCTACAGAGACCGGATTAGCGAACTAGTTAAGCGGGCGTTGACGGGGGCCATCGTCAACAACAAGTGGTGGTTTGCTCTGAAAAGAGCGATTAGAATAGAATCCATTAGGTTTAGTAAGGCTTTAGCAATAGAGAAAAATAGAGCAGAGGGATAACTAGTTAGAAAATTAGACAAGACACTTAGCAAAGGCATTGCGACCGACGTGCTTGCGGCGAAATTGGCCCTTGACCAATTCTTCAATGCAAAGCACGAAGGCAGCGTTGTCAGAGCAAGGGTGCGTGCTCTCAGACACGAGGGGACGAAAGCCGTTCAATGGGCCCGAGTGGCGGAGGCGCGTCGTGGCAACAAAGCCACGATCCGGTCTTTGGTGGACCACGACGGGCGCATGGTACTCGATCCCGGGCAAATGTGTGAAGCTTTTCAGCAACACTTCGCTCAGCTGTTCGGGGGCAGCGGTGGGCCGGGTCGAGGGATGGACTTTAGTGTCTACCGCGACGGACTGCCGCGGCTCTCGGCCACTGAGGCGAAGTGTTGCGAAAAGCCTATAACAGCCGCTGAAGTAAGGGAGGCAATGACTGGCTGCACAAGGGGTAAATCGCCTGGTTTGGATGGTCTGCCCTATGAACTTTACGTACAGATGCCAGACTTGTTCGGAGGCCTCTTGGCGGACGTCTACTGCAACTGGCAACAGAACGGGAGAATTCCCAGTTCTGTGAGCCGAGGAGCGGTGGCACTGCTGAGAAAGGATCCGAACAAGGGGGATAACATAGATAATTTCCGGCCCATAACTCTGCTAAACACAGAGTTCAAGATTTTGGCCAAGGTGCTAGCAAAGAGGTTGGCGCTTGTCATTGGTGGTCTGGTGGGAGAGGCGCAGACATGCGCCATTCCCGGCAGATCCATCCACGACAACCTCCACCTCATGCGATACACCGTAGAGAGTGTAGCTAAGGAACCTGGCACGGGTGGGTCCTTGATCAATTTAGATCAGTCGAAACCTTTCGATAGGGTCGACCATCGTTACCTAGCGACAGTCCTGAGGGCGGCTGGCTTTGGGCCCGTCTTCAGAGGCTGGATCTCTGCCATGCACAGCGACATCTGCTCTGTGGTGAGAGTGAACGGTCACCTGTCGGAACCGTTCAACATCATCCGCTCGGTCCGCCAAGGATGTCCCCTCTCGTCCCTCTTGTACGTATTGACTCTCGAGCCATTACTGCACAAACTGGAGACGTTGAGGGGCGTCCGCGCGAACTAGGATGCGGAAGATCCGTGTCAGCATATGCGGACGATGTCACCGTAGTGGTGTCGAATGCCAAACACATCGAGGCGATCGGCACTACACTAAGAGAATACGAAGCGGTGACAGGAGCAATGATCAACCAGGAAAAGTCAGTGGGCCTGCAGCTCGGCACCTGGAGAGGCAGGTCCATGCCGTCCAACAGCGTCGTCGGACGCTGGACGGACGGACCGGTTAAATTGCTAGGGGTCTGGTCCGGACCTCCAGACGGACAAAAACTGGGACGAGGTGACGAGCAGGGTGGCTTCTCTCACACAGAAATGGGCGGAGAGGAAGCTATCCCTGAAAGGTCGAGCAGAGGTGGCTAACGCGTACATCGCGTCTGTCATCTGCTACCGCCTGACCGTCGTACCTTGTACTAAGCCTCGCCTGACTGCGCTGGAGCGTTTGCTCTTTCGCTTTTTGTGGAAGGGACGCGCTCCGATGGTCAGGCGGTCCATTTGTTGTCAACACCCGCTACGTGGAGGGCCGGGCATGCCGTGGCTGATGATGCGCAGGCACGCGCTCAGGCTACATTTCCACTTCTTCCTCGACGGTGATCAGGTGTGGTCGCCGTTTGCTAGACACGTATTTCCCCAGCTCGTTTCCTTGACGGAGCTGCAGTTCTGGGTCAAGCGAAGACCGAGAGGGAGCGCCTGGAGACTGGAATGTCTTCAGGCGCTCACAGCCCTCGACCAATCGGGCAATGTGATCGGTGGAAACTCCACCTCGGCGTTCTATAGAGGATTAGTGGAGGGGAAGAGCGACGACGTACTTGGGGAAACTCTAGGCGTCGACGAAAATTAACTAGCCAATCTTTTCGGAAGAACTTTCGGGCCAGGGCCTATGGACAACTTCCAGAAATCTCTGGCCAGGCAGTGCTACCAAGGAGCCTTGCCAGTTCGGGATAAACTTTACAGGCATGGAGGTGCCGTCAGCCGGGCATGTCCGAGATGCGCGCAGGGCGACGAAACCGCCTGCACGCACTCGTCCAGTGTCCGAAAATTGCTGACTTGTTGGTTTATATCGAACACCTGCTGTCGCGTTTAGGACGGATCCGGCTATCATCTGAGTCCATCGTGAGGATTGCCCCGCCCTCCTCCTTTAGCCGGGAAGGGCAGGCAGTTTTTATCTGTCTGGTGGCCATGGCGAAAGAAATAGTATGGTGGACACGTTTGAAAGGGCTGAAGACGAGCACTTACCTCTTCGGTGATGCTCTGATTGACTTATTCAAATTTCATTTGAAAAGGAAAATCAGAGTAGAGAGGGAAGTGCTCTCTTCCCAGCATTTTGTTGAAAGATGGGTGAGAGAAGCAAGAATGGCCCGAGTGAATGGGCCTACTCTGAGTATATATCTGTAAATTAAAGGTGGAAAACTGGGAGAGGGCACTTGCCTAGGTTGTCAGGGTCATTGTGGCCTTTTACTGGGCTTTCTCCACAAATGTCCCTCCGAAGTCTTCCCCCTATTGGGGAATTTTTCATTTTTATTTTTTGTTACATCCTCTGTTTTTGTTTTTTACACGCAGAAATGCCCATTTGTACCGTCCTGTATTGTCCTGCACTCTCCTTAATGTCTACTTTATGTAAACCCTTGTGGTTAATAAAGAAATCATTATTATTATTATTATTATTATTGTTGTTGTTATTCCTTGAGTCTCAGTCATTGATGTTAGTTAACTGGAAAGTCCGTTGGATTGAATATCAAGCCACTACCTGCAGCCTCAGATATTCAGGACGTATCGGAGGGTTCTTTCTGTTCCAAGCAAGCATGCCTTTTGAAGCGTTCCAAAAAGCGTGAAGGGGCCGATTTTCTTTAACCATCCCTGGAAACTTTTGGAGATAGTCCCCAGTGTGCCTATGACAATCGGGATCACTTTGACTTCATGGCAGTTCCAAATCCTTTTCACCTCCCATTTTAGGTCCTGGTATCGGTTAATTTTCTCCCTCTCCTTCTCTTGCACTCTCGTGTCGAATGGGCAGGCCACATCCACAATCAGACACGATCTTTTTTCTTTGTCCACAACCACCAGGTCAGGTCTATTGTGTTCCAGTTTTTTGTCCGTCTGTATCCTAAAATCCCACAGCACCTTCACCTGATTGTTCTCCATCACCGCCTCTGGCCTACGCTCATACCATTTCTCAGAATGTGGTAAATTGTTTACTTTGCACAGGTGCCAGTGGATCACCCTGCCCATCACATCGTGTCTCCAGCCCTTATAGTGGGTCTGGGCTAGGTGTTTACTCTCGGAGACAATGTGAGCCACAGTCTCCTCTCTCTCTCCACAGATCCTGCACAGTGGGCTAGCCTTCCCCTTGTAAATATGGTGTTTCAACCACTTCGTTTTGAGGGCCTGCTCCTGCGCAGCCATTAGCATTCCTTCTGTAGCCTTTTTAAGGTCTCCTCTTTTCAACCAGTTCCACATCTGTGGATCTCTAAATTCAGTTTTCTCAAAGAAGGTACTATGAAGGGATTTTTCCTGAAGGCTGCTCTTTCTCCTTGATGTTATTTCCTCCTTGGACATCCGCTGGCCTATTGTCCCCTCCTTCAGTACAGTTCTGAGCATTGGCTCCTTACTATCAGTCACGTATTTGTGTAGGTTGTTTTTCTCCATCTGAACACAGTCCTCTATGCTGATAAGACCTCTTCCACCTTCAGATCTCCTTAAGTAGAGTCTATCGACATGACTCCTTCCCCTTTCGTAAGTTAACAGAAGGTAATGGGGGAATAGCGGTGGTAGCAATGAAGGAGTGGTGGCGGCGGTGATGGGATAGTGGTAGTAATGATGGATGGGTGGTGGCGGCGGTGATGGGATAGTGGTAGTAATGATGGATGTGTGGTGGCGGCGGTGACTGTAGTGATGGCGTTGTTTAATATATGTGTTGACATATTTTTCTTAATATTGGAATTAAACATTTTGTGAAGACTTGAGACAATAATAATAGTAATTATAATTATTATGCTGGGATTGGTGGTGGTGAAATTGCTGCTATCTGGCTGTTGTATTTAGTGTACACAGAGGAGTGATGGGGTAGGTGGTGTATCTAGTTTGTGGTGTTGGTGAAATTGCTGTTATTTGGCTGTTCTATATAGTGTAGACAGAGGGGTGGTTTTCTTCCATTTATAACCATTTTCTTTTTTGAATGTAAAATGTATATTACAAAATTGAATATTTGAGCGATATAACAATATATTATGGATCCGAATCTTCCTGAGGCTTGATTCGGATGCTTTATGCATCATTCGTACTAAGAATTGTTATTTCACAATTGATTTAAATATGTTAAAATTCAAAAACTTACGGGAGCGATTTCATGACCTTCTTTCCACCATGTGCGTCTTCTTCCCTTATTATTATTATCATTATTATTATTATTATATATGTGTGTGTGTGATTACTTGTCATCTGGCTTAGGCTCAGACAATGATCGAGAAACTCTAGCACAACATTTAGAGTGCCCTTTAGAATCAACTCTCCTGGCCAGTAAAGAAAGTATTATGACATTCTATGAATCCCTCCGTGTTACAATTACATCTACTCCAGTCGAAGAAAATGTGATCATTCTTGGTGATTTCAAATCCCGAGTTGGCAGAGACCATGAGACATGGTATGCACTAGGCCATTGCGGCATCGGTAAGATGAATGCCAATGGTTTGAAGCTGCTTGAGCTCTGTTGGGAACTAAACCTAGCAATTTGCATTCTTCTGCCAAAAGAAGAAGCATAAAGTTACCTGGATACACCCAAGATCAAAAGATGGCCACATGATAGATTTCATAGTAACCCGGAAATGCTACCTGAATGATGTCTGTAATGTGCTCGTCGTGTGTAGTGCAGAATGCTACACAGACCCTAAGATGGTTCGGGGGAAGTTTAAGTTACATATTCGGAAAAAATCTCGCATATGTGAGATCAAAACACTGAAGCGTATTGATGTTGGAAAGTTAAAACAGCTAGAGTACATGAGGCTTTGAAAAAACTTTTGAATAATGTTGACTTCGATGGAACGTGGATAAACTTCAGGGATCAATTGTATGTATAGAGTGCCCACCAAAGTTTATTGATATGTTCGTCCGTCTGCACAGAAATATGAAAGTTCGGGTTGTCTTGAATGGAGAATTGTCAAATGAAATCCTAATTGATAATGGCGTGAAGGAGGGAGATATCCCGGCTCCCACACGGTTTGCAATATTTTTTGCTGTGATGCTGACTCATGCATTCCAGGACTGTGCAAAGGGTGTTCTATTGCAAGTTAGAACTACAGAAAGAATCTTTGACCAAAGAAGGTTCAATTTAAATTCAAGGTGTTCCAAATATTAATTAGTGAACTCCTGCATTCAGACGATGCTGACTTTCTGGCTCACTCTCAAGATGACATGCAATTGTTTTGCAGCGACCTGGAATGCCCTTGGCATGAAAATTAATCTAAAAAGTACCAAGGTAATGTTCACACCATCAGCATATATTGAACCAAATATAATGGTGCATGAAACTAGGTTGGGTGTAGTTGACGCTTTTGTTTATTTGGGTAGTGCATTATCAAGGGATGGTTCACTGGATTCAGAAATACACCTGCGCATTCAAAAGGCCTCTGTAGCCTTCAGAAAACTTGAAAAGAGAGTGTGGGCGGATCATGGAATCAATATCAAGACCAAGATTAGTGTGTACAAAGTCTACATTCTGAGTGCTCTGATGTACTCTTCAGAAACGTGGACAGTACATCGTAGACACCTTAATTTGCTTGAACACTTTAATCAAAAGTGTTTAAGACGAATCCTAAACATCAAATGGCAACAAAAATACCTGGCACACAAATCCGTATAGATGCTGTTTGCACGAGCATTGAATCTACCATCATATCCTCTCAAATGCGTTGGGTAGGCCATGCTGTGCGCATGAATGAGGAAATACTCCCAAAACAACTATTTTACACTCAATTGCACACTGGGAAGCGCCCTCAACACAAACCAAGAAAAAAGATATAAGGATTGCCTAAAAAAAACAACCTTAAAGATCAACGGTTTGAAGTTCAGAACTTGGAAGTGCTTGCTTGAAAGAGGGGTAAATGGAGAGGACATGTGATGGAAGGCTTCAGAATGTTTGAAGAGAGATGTCTTGATCATGAAGACTTAAACGTTAGCTTCGGAGGAGCCACAGTATGAACATAGGGTGCTGGATATGTAAGGTGTGTGGTCGTTTACAGCTCACTAAATCTGGGGCCATCACTCATTTAAAATCTCATAAAAAGCCAACAGTATGCAGCTCTATCCCTCCAATGCTAGGTGAGACATGTGTGGTGTGCAAAAAGACCTGCAAATCAATCTCTGGTCTTAATAGGCATATGAGGGCACATAGGGATGATATCCCACAAACTGATCCAATAAATCCAATAGAGGGCACACCTTTTGTCTGTCACATTTACTGCAGACCGTGCAAATCTAATACTGAACTTAAAAGCCACCTAAGAGGCCATGGATGGACGTTTGGAGTTGGTGATGGTTGATGGGGGTGCATCGGGAGACGGCAATCATCTGCAAAGTTGAAGTAATCACCATATATATATATATATATATATATATATATATATATATATATATATATATATATATATATATATATATATATATATATATATATATATATATATATATATATATATATATATATATATATATAGTTGTTATGTAGTAAGGTGTATTATTGGTTGTTTCATACAGTCCAATAAACTTTTGTTAGCAATATTAAGTTCTCCACGCTTTTGTATATCTCCAATTTCATTTAATAACACTTATCTTAAGTCTCAAACGCTTATCTTAAGGGCCCGAGGGCCCATTTGACGGGAAAACGCACACACTGACACCCTAACTCAAATACCCAACCCTACATGGAGCCCCTTGTTGGCCTACATGGCGGGTGCTTGCACGCACAGACTCGGGGACTCAGACTCTCAACGGGACACCGGCACATATAGAGTTCGATACGAGCTGACTACTTGCTCTTCACATGGATGTGTATATACCAAAACATACACTATTTAGACGATACGGATGTTACAATTCAATATATACACGTATAGCAGAACGTTGAACGGAATTTACTTGCGTGTGTATAGGGCTGTGGTTGACTCAATGTTTTTCTAATTTACATCGTGAAAATTTAGATTTGACCAATATAACGTTTGTTGTTTTGTAAGCTAACTTTCGCTGCATACTGTGTTGGTGTGTATATATATTTTCTCCCTGACATCGCGTCGGTGTGTGTAAGTGTGTGCGTACTCACTAACACTAATTGTGACCGACCAAAATTCTACAGATCTGATGCTGAGATTAAACCTGTCCAGCTTCTTTTACAGCTATTGAGAGATAGAGACTTGAGAGAATTGTGACCCTGACTGAAGACGATAGCAGCTGGCGTGTTTTGGCTGCTGAATCATCATATGGGGAGGAAAACTCTAGTGAGTGATAATCGATCATGATCACACGATCGATCCATCCCTTACTGAAACATGTGTCGTGATTAGAATGATTGGAAATTTATACCATGCCTTCGGATCTTTATTTATATATATATATATATATATATATATATATATATATATATATATATATATATATATATATATATATATATATATATATAATAGGGTTAAAGTATCGTAGAAGAGGATGAAGCGGAGAGATACAAAGAATGAAAGCAGAGAGATACAATTAACCTACTGCCTGAACCCGAATAACATAATTGATTAATTAAACTTATGAACATACAACTTGAACCTGAATAGCATCATACCTCCACAGCCTTCTACATCACACTCTACTACAGCTCCCCTGCATTAGGTATACCAGTGTGCAAGGTATGATGTCACTATCAACCGTCTGTTCTTTTCCCACCAAAACACTGCATGATATCTACTAGGTCAGACCCACCCTGCTAATGTTAAAAAAAATGTTAAAAATTTCCCATAGCTGGGATTGGCCAGAACTAACTGAGTGACATCCAGCCAGGCACCGGGTAATTACCTCCCTTAGCGAGTTATGTCCCTTTCACCGACGCCATTGTGTTTACTATTTTCGAACAGAATGCAGGAATATGTGAAGTTGTGATAATTTCTCAACGGTAATTATACTTACAGACCTAACTATTGGAATATCTGATTCCGATGAGCCCCTCTGTGCGAAACACGTGTAATAGCTATATAAAGAAATGTTTTAACGGCTTGTAACACTTTCACTGACTCATTCATTTGCTTATTCCCGCTCTGCTTAAACCATACGCTAAATATTAACCTCCTCTAATATTTAACCCTGCTAACCCAAGTATCGAGCACGCTACGCTTCGGCTATTGGCATTTAGTATTCTGTATCGTACCTCTTTCTTTCTCTCTGCTTCATCCTCTCCTACGATACTTTAACCTTATTATTATCGTTCTCCAATCAGTAGATCTCAACACGCTACTTGCCATTATGTAGGAGAAACAACCGTTACCGATGTCTCTCAAGTCAATAGCGTTACCAAGCAGAAAAAACTTATCTCAAACAACGCATCGCCGCGACTAATTCGTTTATACGCAGAGTCAGATGGAAGGCCTACCATATGGACAAGGATACAGATAAACAACCGGCACTTAAAGAAAGGTATGGATTTAAGGCCTACAGGAACCCACCGCACAACACACTGTTGGACGCCTTTGCCGAAGACCTGCTCAACATGATCAAGAATGTCAAGTTTAAGAATAGACGCAAGTATACTAATGCTTTCCTGACTTCTCTGGACCCCCTAATCACTAAAATCAAGAACAATAAGCACCTTTTTGTAGCCTCTGATAAAACCAAGAACCTGTATAAGTTGGATGTAAGTAGATATAGACAATTCATCTCAAATAAGCTCAGCAAAAATTACAAAAAATCACCAAGAAGCACATTAAACGACATAAATAGATTAGGTAAGAATATTGTAACTGGCTTAGATATAGATAAATACACAGACTCTTAAGGATCATAAATGTAATTTTAAAAGACCTTCAGTTAGATTAATATGCCCCTCCACTTCGGATATAGGTAGAATTAGCAAAGTGATCATTGATAGGATAATACTCGTACTAAATAGTAAGGCCAAGGTCCGTCTTTGGAACAATACTGACCAGGTCATCAAATGGTTCACAGATATACCTGATAAGGTCTCTTTAAAATGTATTCAGTTCGACATAGATAATTACTACGCCTCTATCTCCCCTATACTCCTAAATAAGGCCATCATCTTAGCTAGATCTAACACTAGTTTAACTAAAAAAAGAAATAGACATAATGCTTGCAGCGAGACGAACTATCATTCACTTCGAAGGCTCTTACTGGACCCGAGCCAACCGTCCTGAAAATTTTGATATCACGATGGGGGTCGAGTGACTCGGCGCAGGTAACCGACCTGGCTGGAATATATCCCCTACACAAGCTCAGAGACGAGACCCCTGTACTACAAAGAGGTATATATAGGGACGACGCCTTATTTACTGTAAGGAATCACAGACCCCGTAGGATAGAAAACATCAATAAGCATATACATAAGTTCTTTAAAACGTACGGCCTCTCAGTTCCAATTTACCACAACCATAAAATAGTTAACTTCCTGGATGTAACGTTAGAATAAGATACTGGCTCATACAGACCATACCACAAGCCAGATGAGGTCCTGTCTTACATCAACAAAGCATCTAATCACCCCAAATCTACACTTAACTCTATAGTGAGTAGCATCTCACATAGAATCTCGAGGCTGTCGGCCAACAAGGACCACATTGACCAAACTGCCGACTACTACAACAAAGCACTGGCTGAATGAGGTTATAGCAACAGGATTTCGTATATCTATGACGCAGGCTCTACTAGGCCCCCTTCCCATAGGACCAGTGTAATAGCGTGCCGCACCAATAACCACCGTGGCAGTGGGATTGTTAAAGGGAAACATA